>VYXD01000021.1:161937-174579 GCA_013397195.1 Hylia prasina
ATGGAGATGGAGATGGAGATGGAGATGGAGATGGAGATGGAGATGGAGATGGAAAAGCAGAGGGAAAGGGAAAGGGAAAAAGGGAAAGGGAATTAAATTGGAATGGAATTGGAAATGGGAAATGGAAATGGGAAAGGGAAGGGGAAAGGGAAAGGGAATTAAATTGGAATGGAATGGAAAATTATTTTTCCATTTTATGCGGGAAGGGAAATTAAAGTTGAATAGAATGGAATGGAAAATTCTTTTTCCATTTTCTGGTGCAGAGGACATTCTGAAAAAGCCTTTTGGAGGATGTGCAGGATTTGGAGCTATTTTCAGTGCGTTCCCCTAATACATAAATACACCATTTTTGGCCAGCATTAGACAACCCAGGATGTTCATTCACCACCAAACATCTTTTCATATTTTGCTTACAGATGTTCAGAACAATTCTGTTGCTCTGTATATTCATAAGCTTTTAGAAATCTGCATAGCTCAAGTGGCACTGAAATCAGAAGGGAAGAACTCTGCTGTTGTTATTCATTAACTGGGGATGTACAATTACCATATAAAATACGCAGCTAACGATGATTTCCTTAAAAACAGGGTCGTTTATAGGCTTGTGGTTCAGGCTGTTCACATGTGAGCAGGTCATTTGGGTTTGCTTTCAGTTGTTTTCTTTTGTTTATCTTCAGTGACTGGAATGTAAGGAAAAATAAAACATGTCTGGTTATTATATGATATTAGTTAGAAGGCTGAGATTTAGTGAATTAAACCAATTTATAATCTTGTCAATTCTCATCTTTCTGAGGCGTTTTCTCTCATGCTCAAACCACAATTTCTAAAAATTAACAATTCAATATAAAAATCTGCCACAAAGACTTTGTTTCTGCTCTGAGTTAGGTAAAATATTTGGCTGTGAAGTTGTTTCACATCTCCTAAGCAGAAAATCCATGTTTTTCTCAGGAATACTTGTGCCTCTTGCATGAGAATTAATCTTCCATATTGTACTTCCAGTTCTCCTTAAAATGTCTTGGCATCCAAAGGTCACCTGGAAGGTTTCTAAATAGCTGATGGAAGAGAGTGGAGAAAGAGAAAATTAATTTCTTGCTCTGTTACCTCCTGTTCCTGCGGTCAGCTGGTGATTTCCCAAGTTAATTCCATAAGCCCAGAGCAGGGTGGTGATTGGGATGTTGTTATTTAAGGGTGGAAAGGTGTGGGGAGGGTTTGGCTGGGTAATGTGGGGTTAATTTTGCATACTTGTGCATAAATTCTTGATAGTAAAGGCGACAATGGGAAATCTGATAGGAATTTTTCAGGAGTTGTTGATGGCAATAGAGAAAAAATGTAATATAGGAAAGTTCTTGGCTTCTCAGATTTGCCCTTCCCTAAAAATACAGAAGAATGTCCTGTGACATTCATGTGACAGCATGTTCATTAAATTCTGGAATCCTGGAATGGTTTTGATTAGGAGGGGACCTTAAAGCTCATCCAGTTCCACTCCCTGCCATGGGCAGGGACACCTTCCACTGCCCAAGGTTGCTCCAAGCCCCATCCAGCCTGGCCTTGGACACTTCCAGGGATCCAGGGGCAGCCACAGCTTCTCTGGGAAACCTCTGCCAGGGCCTCCCTCACAACTAGGAATTCCTTCCCAATATCCCATCTATCCCTGCCCTCTGGCAGTGGGAAGCCATTCCCTGTGTCCTGTCCCTTCAGGTCCTTGTCCCAAGTCCCTCTCCAGCTCTCCTGGAGCCCCTTTAGGCTCTGGAAGGGGCTCTGAGGTTTCCCTGGATCCTTCCCTTCTCCAGGTGACCCTCCCAGCTCTCCCAGCCTGGCTCCAGAGCAGAGGGGCTCCAGGCCTGTGATGGATTTGTGACTCTCCTGATGTTCAGACATGGCCTTGCATTCCTTGGAGAACCCTTCAGCTGGACACCACAACACTCTTCCTAAGTGGCTCTGGTTCTCCAAAGTGTTTAAATGTATAATTAAACTACAAATATTCCCTTCCCTTTCTGTAGCTTGTAAAAGGGATCTGAAGGTTTCCATGCACAGGAACTAAGTCCACAAGATTAAAGTTTCCAGGCAGTAATGAGAGTGGCTCAGAACATTTTCTTTTGTTATTAAATTGCTGTCAAGAGAACAGATTCCTGTTGTGCCTTTGTCTGGTCTTTTTTTTTTTTTTTTTAAATCCTTATAAGAACAGGATATAGGAATTTTAATGACTGTGAAGAATCTCAGTGTTCACCATGCCCTTGATCTGTGCCTTGACAGGATTGGCCAATTGCTCCACCTCTCCCCTTTTTGTTCCCCCCCAGTTTACCTGTGAGAAAGGAAGGAAAGGCCAGCCAAAGTGCAAAATGTTGCATCGATCAAAGCTGATGTCATGAGCTGTGGGAATTACTGTTTTGTGTGTTTTTTTGTAGCAGTTGAAGAACAGGATTTTGTAGAAAATCTGTAATTTTTGTTAGCTAGAACAGTTGGAACAAGTTGTGTCTCTGCCATTGTGAGATTATGGTCCTAGGATCCTCCTGGATATGCATCTAAACCTTGATATGACCCTAGAAACCTTAATTTGTCCTCCATGCAATTGCTAAGTCATGAAATAAAATGATTGTAGCAATTTCACTTCAAAAATCATTTGGAAAGGTGATGGCAGGTGCTGCTGCAACGATAAAACCTTGGCAACGAGAACCCAACAGATGCACTGAATTTCACTTACCTGCTCCTCTGCAGCTCTACCTCCAAATTTTCAAAGCTGACACTACTGACGTGTTTTTTCAGCAGAGAAGCTGACCGAGAAAACTTTATTACACCTTAAAATCCAGGATGCAGAAATGGAGTCTGTAGATTTGTCTTTTAAAAATGAAAGGCAGAATAAATAATTTTTTTTTTATGGTCAATAGATGGTAAATAAAATTGCTATTGCCTGAAAAAGCAGGCTCCTTGTCCACAAGGGTTGGCAGCAGGTCTGCTGAGGGAGCTCTGCTCCATCTGTAATCAAGGTTGAGTTCACTTTTCCATCTCAGAATTTGACTTCTCAGGGTTAATGTCTTGTCTGGTTCAGGCTTGAAGAAACCAAAGTGATATTTATTATTTAGATACCTCATTGTGCCTCGTGGCAAATTTGAAATCCTAATAGCCTCACTGCTGCCCTCTGCTCCTTTCATCTATTTGTCCCAGCATTGCCCACAATCACAGGCTTGGGTTGTAGCAGCAATATAAATACAAAACATATTATTTATTATTAACAACTTTATTTGAATTGTATTCCACCGAGATGTGTTGTTTCCATCTTTCCCGTCTCCTGCTTTATTAAAGATATATATAAGATGAAAATGTGGGAGTCCCAGAGGTTGAAAGAACCATTACAGAGCAAGTCAAAGACAAAATCTTCTGACCTGGAGCCTACAGGAGGCTCCCAAAGGAGCTTCATTGCTGTGGAGCCCTCCATGCAGGATTGGGCTGTGATGTTCCCCGTGTCACTGGGCCTGAAAACAGAAGATGCAGCACAGAGCTGCTCCTTTTTAAGTATCAGAACACGTTCTATTTGTGAAAATGGTGTTAAAGAAAAGCTCAGTGCTGTTGTTGCGGCCAGTGGGGGGGTTCTTAATTTTTGTTCTTTTTGTTTTTTTGCTGTGGAGCCCTTGTAAAGAAAAAACAAGCTACAAAGGCAGTTTCTCAGTCTGTGCTCAAACTGTGCTGGCAGAACTGGTGGTTACTACAGGTGGTAGATACTGGGAATAAATGCTTCCCTGTGAAGGTGGTGAGGTCCTGGAACAGTTTTCCCAGGGAAGCTGTGGCTGCCCCTGGATCCCTGGAAATGTCCAAGGCCAGGCTGGACACGGCTTGGAGCAACCTGGGATAGTTCCCACGGCAGAGGAGGTGGAAAGGGATGAATTTTAAGGTCTCTTCCAGCTCAAACCACTGTCTATGAAACCAGGGAGAAGCTACAGCTCTTGGGAGACCATGACTCTGGAATTAAAGCCGGTGATGGAACATGTTGATATTTTCCCTGCATTTCTTGTTTATTTTGGTTGTGCTCCTGTTCTTTTGCTGCTCCTGCTGCTCATTCTCCCAGGTGAAATCTTCCTTCCTTTCAGGCACAGGACTGAAATGCTGTGGTGTCAGTGTGGATATGTCTGATAATGTATTTTTCCTGAAATTGGGAGAGCGCTGCAATTACTCTGTGCAAACATAACCCGCTCTGACTTGCTTGTTTTATGGAACATCTTCCTGTGCTGGCATAGAAAAGTTTGGAAATTGACTCTTGTCTCACCAGGGTGATTAAGATTTTGAATAATTCTGCAAGTGACCTGCACAGTTTCTAGGAGTTGGATGAATAATGAAGTTATCAAACCACAGGAGTTGCTTCTATTTGTTCAGCTGTGCCCGAGACTGTTGTAGTTCAGTTTTAAATAAGTAAATTATGGCATTGAAGTTGTGTTCTGTCTTACTTTGGCAGACACTCACACTTTTACCTGACCTTCCTCCAGGTGAGGAAGACAAGAACTCGATCCAGTGAAAGGAAAGGCAAAACCTTTGCATCCTCATGGCTGCCGTGCACTGCAGCAGCAAAAATCTAAAGGATATTTGGAGAAGGATTTTGGGGAAAGCCAGAGCTCAGGGGAGTTCTTGGATTTCCTCATGGGTTTGTTGTGGGCAAAGATTTGAGCACATCCACTGCAGGTGAATTGTTTTCAGGGAGACAGAAGGGACAAAAGCCTTTCAGAAGCTTTGGTGCACTAAAAAAGGGCAGATTGTGAAGCTGGGGTTAGAGAAGGTGTAGGATGGCACGTGCAAACTTGTGGATGAAACATCAAAACCAAGGTAGAATCCATCCCTTCGTATCTCTCAGGTTGGAAGCCCTGGGTGTAACCAATGCAAAAGACTCACCCAATTTTTATTTGAACACCCAAAGTGATAGAAATTCCACCGTTTCCATCTGTGGGCAACTTCCCCACAATAATAAGGTGCAAACCCCCTCTTAAATTATTTGTAGGACTCAGGTAATTAATTTTAACACTACAGCAGAGATCTTTGCCTGCAGAGCCCCAGGGATAACCTGCAAGGCACCCAAAATACTTCTGACAAAAGATAATTGAGGTACAGCTGAGGCTCTTGCTGGTTTGTGCTCATTGGCTTCAAAACCCTTTCCAAAAAACTGTGTCTTCCTGTCTGGGACCTGGCTGCTCCTACAACGGGGGCAGGAGGGAGGGTGGATCACTCTTTCCCTGGCCCCTGGATGTTTAATGGAATACCTTGGCCATTGCTGGGATAACTGGGTCACTCAAAGGCTGATTTTGCCCTTCACTGGGGAACCAAATCCCCTTTTCATTTAAGCTGCTTTTCTTGAAATTTCTTGGATATTTATAATCTCAGAAAATGAATAAAAGAAAGGGGGGATATTGAAGTGTTTGGAATGTATCTGCTGTGCTGGTTCACACCAAGGCTGCAGCTGATCTAAGAATCTACTCATAAATCAGCAAAAGTCAGCATGACTTGGGCTGGGTGGGGCTTGGAACAACCTGGTGTAGGGAGCAGCATCCACCCTATGGCAGGGCTTGGAACTTTAGGGTCCCTTTCCACCCAAACCAGACCAAGTTCTGTCTTCATTTACCTCCCAGCTTCCAGGTACTAATGGTTTAGTCTTTAATCATCACCGATGACCTTTTCCGTATTAATTTGTTTATCCACCTCTTTAATATGATTTTATTCCTGGCATTCACAAATAGGAGGGGAAATTGGGGGTTCATTAACTCCGGTGCTGAACTCGTGCAGGAAGTTTCAAAGAGAACTTGTTAAAGGATATTTTGCTAAAGGTTAATTCTTGGCAGCTACAAATCAACGTGTCTGGAAATTAAGTATTTATTCTGAGGAGTAAGGAAAAATTTGCTTTACTGATATTCTTCCCTTAATTATGAATATTCCATAGTGATATGCTGTACCTTTGTACCATCAGTAGGGCTCAGAGCAATAGGTGAGCTGGGAAGTGATGAAAAAACAAGGTAATGGGGAAAAAAAGGGCAGATATGCCATAGGAGGTCTGAAAATATCACTTATGCACAAGGCTGCTCTCAGGACGTGCTTTTTCTCACCCAGTATTTCGAATCATTGCTGTTATTCATCTACTCAGGATTAAAGTTGTGATGTGAACTGTGGCCACAGCACTAGAACAGTTTGGTGTGTTTGTGAAAATGATGTTATCAAAAAGCTCACTGTTGTTGTGGCAGCCAGTGGGGGTTTCTTTCTTTTTGTATTTCTTGTGCTTCTTGTACTTGAAGTACTTAAAGTACTTCTTGTTTTTTTCTCTGGAGACACTTGGAAAGTAAAAATAAGCTACAAAGCCACTTACTGAGTCTGCCAAACTGTGATCTTGGAATTAGGGGGGGACCTTAAGGTGATCTGGTTCCTGCAGCACTCAGAGCAAACCTGATTTCTACATTCAGCCTGCAGATGTGGACAAAGTGACCAGCCTGAGGTGACTGACCTGAAACCTGTCCTTCCAAAGGAGGAGAAGCTGCCTGCCTTGAACAGAGGCCTCTTGGAGCCCTTAAAAATCAGTGAAAGGATCATCCTGTTTGGCTTCTAAATCAGCTCCTTGGTGAAAAGCAAAAGGAATACACAAAGTACCTGAAGGGAGCCTACAAGAATGATGGAGAGGGAATTTTTACAAGAGCCTGGAGGGACAGGACAAGGGGGAATGGATTTACACTGACAGAGTAGGTTTAGATGAGATACTGGGAAGAAATTCTTCCCTGTGAGCGGCTGGGATGGAATTCCAGGGGAAGCTGTGGCTGCCCCTTGATCCCTGTCAGTGGCCAAGGCCAGGCTGGACAGGGCTTGGAGTAACCTGGGATGGTGAAAGGTGTCCCTAACCATGACAGAGGTGAGACTTTTGAAGTCCTTTCCAACCCAAACCATTCTAATTCCATGATTCTACATAGCCAGGACTCCTCCCTGACTTGTGCTTAGCAGGAAATATTTTGCTCCGAGAAGCTCAGTGCTCTCTTTGCACTGCCCTGCTCTTGTTTTCCATCCTTCTGAGGTGTGTTGTCTGTGCTGACATTCCCAACCACCCCTTTTAAATCCATGTTTCCTAGGAATGCTCTGTCTGGGAAGGATCAAGAAGGAATCATGAGGTTTCTGTGCCTGGAGACATTTTTTTGCCTGTTACTGAGCCCAGAAAAACGTTGTGGCAGTAGCAATGTCTGTGTTCCCACACATGCCCACAGTGCATCCACACACATCAAATGTTCCTGGGAAAACAAACCCGAATCCCAACATTTGTCCAACTGGAACTTTTTGTCTGCTCCTTCCCGTCTCAGTTTAATCCAGTGTTTACTCAGTCAAGCGATTCAATTAGAAGCTGTTTTTATTTTCTTTCTGAGGAGTGAAGAATGTTAATTGTAGCTGAAATGCCTTCGAGTGATTCTCTCCTAATGTCACATTTCCATAAAATCTAGGAGAGCTTTTCTTTCTGCAAAGAGAGTGCAGCAGCAGAACAAAAATACTGAAAAAGTGGGTTTAACGTTCTGAATACTGGACTTGGCATGGGCTGGGACCTTGGTAGGGGAAAGCAGAGGGGAAAAGGAAGGTCCTTTACTCCCAAAATGTTGTGTTAGACTGAGAGAAAAGACAGCAGATTGTGCAGATGGAGAAATCAAGGCTTAGGAGAATTTTAATTAATATGAAAAGTCATGATCTCAGTGTGTAGAGAGCTGTCACTGCCTGGGTTGGAGTAGAGAGGAAGGGAATGGAAAACAGCTTTAATTCTGCTGTTCTTGGGTTCCCAGGCTGTTATTGGGGTTTAACTGGAGCATGATGTGGGTGGGGTTGGTCCTTCCTCTCAGGGATCTTGCCAGCCATGAAAAACAGAGCTGCATTCCTGTTGCTGGTACTTTGTGGCCTCTATTAATGGGGTGAGTAAGGTTGGAAAACCTGGAAAGCCTGGAAAAAAATCTGAGATCATCGAGTCCAGCCACCAACCAGCACCACCACCATGGTCACCACCAAAACATGTCCCCAGTGTGCCACATCCACGCGTTGTTTGGACACTTCCAGGGATGGTCACTCCACTCCTGCCCTGGGCAGCCTGAGCCAATGTGTGATAAACTTTCCATACAGAACTTGTTCCTAATATCCAACTTAAACTTCCCTGAGGCAGCTTGAGGCTGTTTTGTCTCATCCAGTGGTCTGTGATATGGGAGAAGAGTCTGACACTACGTCCCTGCACCCTCCTGTCAGTGTGTTGTAAAAAGCAAAAAGGTGATCCATGACCTGGGATTAAGGAGATCCTGATTTATCCTGGCCACAGATTTGCTTTATTTGTCTTGAGAGGTGACAGGTACCGTGGGCTGAACTGAAAGTTTGAATTATCCTTGACTGTCATAATTACACGTTGTTTACTTCTTCTTTTTTTCCTTTTTTTTTTTCCTCCCTTTCCCGATTTTTTTTTTTTTTTGGTGTAATAATGGCTTAGATTTTTTATTTGGAAAGGACACAAGGTTTAATCATGTCATTCCCTCTGCTGAATGCTGTGAAAATACTTTGTTCCAAAGTCAAATGGAACACCATTATAGCGCACTTATCATCTGCTAAAAAAGCAATAAATTGGGTCAAACTGATCCTAGATGTAATTCTGCTGATGTTAATGGTGTTACATCAGGAAGAAATTTCTCTTGACCTGTTAATATGATGATAAGATAAAAATGTGGCTACCAAGCAGCAAACAGGCCTCAGAAAAAGAAGTTTCACTCTCACTGATCCTGCCCTGTTTCTGCAACGTTTTGAAGCTACAAAGCATTGCAAGAGTGCTAAATATTGACATTTTTACTATTATTATTTGCTGAATGGGCTGGTGATGGTGGGGGAGGTGGCCAGGATTCTATTCCATCCTTTGAATTTTTGGCTCCAGCGGAGCTGACCCTGAACCAGTGGTAGGTGCAGATGGGACCATTATTTTTCACCGCTTCATTTATTTTGTTTTAACAAATGGTTTCATTTTCTCTCCTGCCTCCCTGCTCTGTGTTCAGGGCCAGTTCAACCCTTCTGCAGGTGTTCAAAGGTGTTCAAAGACAGGAGCAATGTGTAATGAGCTCTTCCCTCATGTCCCAGCTGCCTTTGTGAGCCAGTCAGAAGTCTTTAGGTGAAGCTAAAATTAAATGGAAAAGTATAGGCTGGGATCCGGTGTCTTTGGTCTGAGATTAATTTAGGCTGGAAAGCACAAGGAGAGTAGGATCCAGTTTGCATTAAGTAGGTCAGATTTTGGGTGGAGGGAAGTTCTTCCTTCTTCTCCTGAATGTGCAGCAACACGTAATCCAAAGGGAGAAAATGGAATCCATATCCAAATAATCCAAATAGTCCAAGTAATCCAAATAACCCAAATAATCCAAACAATCCAAATAATCCAAACAATCCAAATAATCCAGATAATCTGAAATGTGGAAATAGAAGCAAAGATGAGATTCTTGCACAGGGAAAAGCAGAGATTTAGCTTCCCACAGTGTACCTGGTACGAAGGTGCTGCAAGGTGCATCAGCCCAGATGTTAACCCTGGGAATGAATTCCAGGACCTTTCCTTTCTGTCTCTTCTCCCTGCCCAGATTGCCCCAAGCAGTAGAAGAAAACAAACTTCCCACCTGGCTCCTGGTATCCAGGGAAGGGAACAGAGCTGGGGAAGGGGCTGGAGCACCAGGAGCAGCTGAGGGAGCTGGGAAAGGGGCTCAGCCTGGAGAAAAGGAGGTTCAGGGGGGACCTTGTGGCTCTGCACAACTCCCTGACAGGAGGGGACAGCCAGGGGGGGTCAGGCTCTGCTTTCAGGGAACAGGGACAGGAGGAGAGGGAATGGCCTCAAGCTTTGCCAGGGGAGGCTGAGGATGAATGTTAGGAAAAACTCTTCATGGAAAGGGTGGTCAAACATTGGAACAGGCTGCCCAGGGCAGTGCTGGAGTCCCCATCCCTGCAGGGATTTAAAAGCTTGTGTGTATGTGGCACCTGGGGACAGTGGTGGCCTTGGCAGTGCTGGAAAAACGTGGGGCTTGATGATCTCAGAGGGGCTTTTCCAACCCTGACGATTTTATAATTTTATAATCTGCACTCGTGTCTCAGCAGTGGCCTGGCTTTACCAGGACCTGTAAGGAATGTGCTTCCTGAATATTTCCTCTAAACCTGGAATCAGGAGGCTTTCAACAGAATTGTCTCTTAGTCTGAGACTTATCAGAGTCCTTTGGGATCCAGACTCCAAATGCCCTGGGCAGGTGTTTGAACCAAGGGCTGTCACACCAAAATTCAGCGACATTTTTCTGCCAGCTCCCACAGTTCCAGATCTAATTAACTAGGAAGGGCAAAATACTTTTCCTGGTATTTCCCAAAAAATTCACAGACTCCAACCCAAAGTCTCCAAAGATTAGCAGTATCTTTCATACACAGCAGTTGAGATTTATGGAACTTTGCATAATAAAGAGAATCATTTCTATGGCCTGCTTGAGGGATGACTATTTCAGGCAACTCTGGAAAATAAAATAATGAATTAAAAATGGCACAGCTTTGCAGCAGAACTGCATTTGTTGCTCCTGCCTTTCTGCCAGGCAGTTTTGATCCACTGAAGTGCATGAATAATCAGTGTCACAGCAGATATGGAAGGCAAGTCCTGCAGACCAACTGAGTGGAAAGCCAAGTGTCTCCCTGCATATTCATCTATTTATCGCCTCTGATTCTCCTCTAATTCCTTTATTTTCCACATGATAATAGACTTTTCTCCATGCACACCCATTGTTCCCATGAAATAGGATTTGTCTGCACGCGAGATGTTCATATAACATGTGAGGGCAGAATTCATCAAAACAATCGAGCTGCGAGGAGGGATCTCACTGAGTTGCTTTTTGCCTCCTTTATTCCCATCCTTTCTGCATTTGAATTGTTAAACAGGAGCTCTGCTGCAGTGTCAAAGAGTGCCTTACAAAAGCTGTTGCCATAGAATTACACCTAGAAATGAGTTCTTTTTAAATCAGCAGCTCAACAAGTGGTTATTTATTTGTACTCAGGCCCATTTAACAGCTCTTCATTACAAGAATGGCCGGGAGTTTGAGGAACAACTTCTCCATTACAGCTCCTGCTCCCAGTGTATTCCATAAAGAGCAGATAATGACTTCTCCCATATTGTCAAAGAGTTCTCAGAAAATAACCCCCTCTTTTCTCACCTCTTCCAGGAATCCCAGAACTGCCCCTGTGCTGGTCACACCAGCAACACAACCTCTTTGGGATCCCAGAATGGTTTGGGTGGGAAGGGACCTTAAAGCTCATCNCTGCTGTTGGAGCCCAGGGCTGGAGGGAGCTCTGCAGGTGGGGTCTGACCTGAGCAGGGCAGAATCCCCCCCTCCCCTGCTGGTCATAAAACCCCTTTTGAAACCCTTCCTAGGGATGGAACTTCTCCCTGGCTGCAAAGACATTCCCATTCCATGCTGAGGGGTGGCACAGGTGTCTTGGGGGTTGTGCTGGGATCTGGTTTCCTCCCCTTTGCTGCTCCTGCCTCTCGTGTTCCTCAGCAGTGGCTCCGTGCTGGAATTTGCCTGGCAGCCCTTAGGAGCAGGATGGGAGGAGGAGCAGGGGCAGCCTGGCTGTCACCTGGAGATTCAGATCCTTCTCTTTCATTCCTGGCTCCAAGCCTGACTTGGGTGACCTTCACCTCTTCCTGCCCCTTGTCCTCACTCATGAAAAAAGTAGATAAACTATCTTCTGAAGGGCTTTGAAATCCATGGATATATGGATTTTTCTGGGACTGATTGTTGGAGGGAAGCACAGGCAGGAAGGGGAACTCAGAAATTGTGTTTTATCTCCTGGAGTCATAGAGAATTTTAGCTTATATATTGTGGTATTTATACATCGAAATTATTTTATTCAGCTGAAGAGGAACTATAGATATACTATGAATATAGTATAAATAATTAAGTAAAAATATTCATATAATATGAATATTTTGCTTAGTTTTAATCTCTGTTTTAATCTCTGATTCCTCTCAGGTCCTGTAAGATGAAGTAGATGCCCCAGTGTGTCATATAAAATCTTCTTTGGCCACCTTATAATTTTCCACATTTTGCAATATTTAATATTACAGACAACATACAATGTCTGCCCCCCAAAGTGCTCTGTGTATTTAACTTAAACATTATTTTAATTGAAATAAGGTTTCAGGCAGATCTTTACAGCTCTGCATGATGTGACTTTCTGGCTTCAGTCATTCCTTACATATGGAGTGAAAATTCACTAAGTTCATTTGATTTACTTTTAATTTCTAATCAAGTTACTGACAAAGTATCTGCCTCTGAAGCTTTTGTAATTTTAATATTAAATGTAATAAAAATGTAATAGCAAAGGTAATATTAGTTTTAATATTAAAATGTAGACGGACTGTACCATGTTGTCTCCTTTGCTGACAACCTTCTATGAAGATTAGGTTTTAAAATCATTCTCCTACAGAAATATTCTAAAAACATTTTAAACCAGTTGTCCAATGAAGCTTTTTATTCCCCCTAGAAGTATTTAAAATAATTTTTAAAAAAAATCTGAGTTGAATGCAGCAGCATTTCAGTGCTACAAGCCAAGGCAAATCTAATTTCATTGTAAAAATCCTCCATTTACAGAAGCAAAATAATAATAAAAATTAAA
>VYXD01000021.1:174637-186340 GCA_013397195.1 Hylia prasina
AAAAAAAAAACGCTCAGCGGGATGGGGGGAAATCCCAAAGCCAGAAATTTCTGCTTTTGCAAGGATAGTGTTGGTGGTGCCATTCCCTTTGAAATAATTCCTCCCTAATTGGTATCCCAATGTAATGGGTAAGTGAACATATTTCACAGCAGCAGCTGTTGGATGTTCAATGACTGGAAAATATGGCGCTGGTGAAGTGTGTGGAGTGCTCATCCCATCAGGAGGAGTAAGTTAATCATACACAATTCACTGAGCACTGGAGCTGCATTTGCAGAGCAGGGGCTGCCTTTTAATTGTCGCGGGCCCTTTTTCAATATCTTGCAGGATCTTTTGTCTCAGGCGTAGCAGTTTTGGTTGCATCCCTAAAACTGTCAGTCTTCCTTATTTTTGCAAGGGCCTAACAATTCCTCCTTCACAATGCAGCTTAAATTGGACCAGATGCTGCATCAATAGAGCAGTCTGCCCATCTCAGAGGCATTAAGCCCAAAATTATTTAGAAAATTGAAGCCTTTAACATACTCTGGATTAATGTGATTAAGTAGAGCTTGCTTTAATTCATAGCCATCTATTCCTTTATTAATAGCCGTTTCATCAACAGGAGCAGCACATATGGGGACAAGATGACTGAAAGTTAAATTGATTGCTGGAAGCCTGGAAGAAAAGCATTTAATGTTTCAATAATAACTGATGTAAGACTTCACTGCGGGGCATTTTGGATAGATTTAGACCAGCTTATAAGCACAGTATTTATTAGTATCTTTTAATTTTTATTATAAGCTTGCTAAATGCAAGTAGGTGGGGTTTCTTTTTGTATTATTTTTATTTTTAATCCCATCTTTAAGTCTGCATTTGATATACAAGATTTATAAAGGAGAGTCTCTCTTGTGAGTGATAATAGCCGGCCATAGCGGAGTTGGGACATCTGAAAGGCTTAGGAAGAGATAAAATAGGAGAGGATAATTTGTTATTATTTGCACACATCCATTTCTGATCCTAGAGCCATTCCAGGTGCTGAAGGAGTGTCTGAGAGCTCTTGTATGACCCATGATATGGGGTGGGGGGAATCCCTCACTCACCTAAAACCCCGTTTGTGGGGAGGGTTTGTGTTTGTCCTGGTTTATTTCCCAACCCAGGAATTACATCCCTGCAAATTTATACGTGGAATAGCAGAATCAAAAAATCGTTGAACAGAATGACAGAATCCCAGGATCCCACAATGGTTTGGGAGGGAATGGACCTTAAAGCTCACCTCATTCCACGCCCTGCCATGGGCAGGGACACCTCCCACTATCCCAGACTCCAAGCCCTGTCCAGCCTGTTCTTGGACACTATGTGTATAGGGAGAGAGGCATTCACAGGATGATCCAATATCCTGGAGTGACCATTCCAACAACTGACACTTGAAGAGATTTAATCCCAGTCAGTGCCTGGGAACATTGAAGAGATCGAGATTTGCAAGTAAAGACAGTTCCCAGTATCTGGGACAGCTCCCAGGCCTGGGACAGCTCCCAGCACCTAGGATAGCTCCCAGTACTGTGGATTTGCAAGTAAAGTCAGTCCTAAATTCTGCTAAAGGTAGTGAAGATGCCCGGGTTTCTTGGTATGTTCAGGCTGGTCTGATTCACCTAAAATAAATCTCTGATTTAAAATGGAGAATGACAACAATGAGCTGTGATTTGTGACCATAATTAGAGTCAAGGAGTAGGATCCTGGAAACTGGGGTTGGAAGTCTTTACTCCAAGCTCTGATGGGAAGCAGGGACATCTCCAACACTCATCAGGCCATCAAGCCAATTCAGGAACAGCTCCAGGGTGGAGGTTACAGAAGGGCTGCACAGCAGGACTGTCCTGGTGACAGAGGTTCTTTCCAAATGTCCTGTTTGAGCCTTCCACATTGTGGGATGTGGCCACTGTCACTTGCTGGGCTGTGAGGGCCATTCTATCCCTGCTGAGGAAAGAAAATGTGGAGCTGCTGGAATGAATCCAGAGGAGGCCATGGAGCTGCTCCAAGGGCTGGAGCCCCTCTGGATCCAGGCTGGGAGAGCTGGGGGTGTTCACCTGGAGAAGGATCCAGGGAAAACTCAGAGACCCTTTCAGAGCCTAAAGGGGCTCCAGGAGAGCTGGAGAGGGACTTGGGACAAGGGATGGAGGGACGGGACACAGGGAATGGCTTCCCACTGCCAGAGGGCAGGGATGGGTGAGATATTGGGAAGGAATTGTTCCCTGTGAGGGTTGTGAAGCCCTGGCACAGGTTTCCCAGAGAAGCTGTGGCTGCCCCTGGATCCCTGGACGTGTCCAAGGCCAGGTTGGACGAGGCTTGGAGCAACCTGGGACAGTGGAAGGTGTCCCTGGGCATGGCAGGGGTTGGAACGAGATAATCTTTATTCTCCCTTCCAACCCAAACCCTTCTGTGATTCCATGATATCCTGAGAAGATAAATAATGTCAAGCATTTCTCCCTCAGTGTTACAAAACTGTATTTTATTCCACGTTGGATTTATGTAACCTCAGCTTTTGGCCACAGGATTTTCCGGTGCAGCAAAACCAGAGCTCATTTCAAAATGAGAAAAAAAAACAAACAAACAAAACAAAACTTCAAGGAATGGTAGCTATGAGAAAGGAAATTTGTGCTCCTCCTTTTGCCAGAGTTGTTGTTCCTAAATCCCAACAGTTCTCCAAGTATTAGAGATGTACAAATCCATAAATGAGAACACAGTGATCCATATTATTTCCTTATATTAATTCCCTGATTTTTTTTTTTCCAAAATAAATTAACAATAGTGTTTTTTTCTCATTGTCTTCTAAGTACTCTTGGGCATCCAAACTTATCATTCCTTTTTGGATGAATAAATGTCAAGGAATACTGCTTTCACTTGAATTAAAAATCTCTGCTTTGCTTTGCTGTAATGATCCCCTTTAAATGGGAATATAAAAAGGATACAAGTGACCTGTAGTTGAAAACTCTTGATTTGGGGCTGGTTGATCAGAAATAATGGATAATCAAATACAATGAATGTTCATTAGGCTTAAACTGGAGGTAAATGGTTTTACTGGTCTAATATGAATGATGATATTTACATTTTAGCAAAAAGAAAAAGCAAAAATACTTTTTGCTTTGTGTGAGTAGCGCTGCACTGTTTACTGGAATTAATTTTAATTAACTGTATTAGTGGCTGAAGTAAAGGCTGCTCTTATTGGCTTATCCCAGCATAATTCATCATGGTAATAATTCATTTTATGTGACTTCTCGAGGTTAAGCTTTGGTGGAGCCGTTCATTAAAATAGAGAATTAATAATGTCTAAAAGGTTGGCCACAAAAAAAAAAAGGGAGAAATATCTGTAAAGATTTACTGAAGGCCAATGACTGATCTACTCCTCTTTGTTTTTTAAACCTGGTCTCAGACCTGGGTTCTGTAGCTGTAGAAGTGTCTCAGCTGGTGTTTGATCTGGTTCTGTGGTTAATGGGCTTTGTGGAGTGTATTTTTGACAAGTCCTTAAGAAAATTCTTCTCATCACTAAGTAGGGGTTTGTGCTCAGATTCCAGGAGTGAGGAATTCCACTCTCCACAATCAGAAATGGGATATTCTGGAATAGAGCCTCTGATGATGACATGATGACAGACACGGAGCAAAATTCTTCTCCCTGCAGGGACTTTCGTGAGGATGGTGGGGAAAATAAAGTTACAATCAAGGAGCTGAAGCGAAAATGAATCCCCAGGATGATTTTCTGCCCCCAAACTTTTTTGATTAGCAGAGTTTTCAGGGGTTTTAATAACTTTTTCTCAACCAGACAACCAATTTTGTCACCTTTTGCGATTTGAACTCTGCTTCTTTGCTCTTTGCAGACATTTGTACCATGCACCAAAGACTGCTAATGCCTGATTTCCCAGTTTCTGACCTTACTTCAATTTTTAATATCTCTCCTACAATTTTTAATATCTCTACTGGGCAAATTTTTAGTTCCCTCCTTCAATAACCTTGCAGGAATATCACTTGAAGAGGGGCAATGGCTGTAATTTATAATTAAAAGAAATAGCAGGGTTTCTAAAGCTCTTTGAGGGAAAGTACTCTAAATGAAATGATTAAATATAATTTTAATTAATTATATGTCTTATAGCTGTTCTAGATATATAAATTGTCAAAATTTTATCTTTCAAATCTCTTAATAGTTTCTGCTAAAGACTTTTCCAGCAAATAGTTACTTGGGCATCTTTAGAACTTTCTAGAATTCTTTTATTAATTTTGATGGACTTGAAAGTATTTGTCTAGCACAAATTAATTCTGAATTTTCATCCCATCTCCCTTTTTGCCCTCTGAGTGTCTGTTTGTCATCACAAACTTTACTCTGTTGCCTTCTCTTTGCACTTTGATGGTTTCTGGTGAAACCAGGTTGCCTCTACTGCTTTTTGCAGATTTGCTTTGGGGAAATCAGGAGGGAAACAATGATCCCAATCTTATTTATGTTTATAACAGAACTGTCAGAGTAGTTTAATAAAAATCAGCTATGAAGGAGAAGCTTTCAGAGTACAAATACAGAAATTTATCCTTTTTCTTTTTTTGGCATTCTGGTCTACAGTTCTCAGGTATTAAGATCTGCACATTTTTTTCTAAGCTCTTTGGTGGTTTCCAGCTTTAGAAAGAATCAGAATTGTCACATTTCAGAAACCAAACTTTTTATTCAGGTACCTCCAATGAGTAGTAATCTCTTACTGGATTCACTCTAGAGAGACAAGGACAAAACCACCATCTTTTAATTCTAATAGAAAATATTAAATATTAGAATATCTTAGTCTCATTTCTTGTTTTTTAAATTCCAGATTAGTTAATATTTTCCAGCTCTCCAGTTTGCCATTAATAGGTGTCCCCAGGTACCGTATTTGCCTCCATTTATCCCTTTTCAAAGCTCTTCTCAGTGCATGACATATTCCTCACATTCCTATTATTGTTTGTTCCATTCTACCCATTTATTTGAGGAAATTCTTTGTGTTGCATAACAGTGGCACAGAGGCTTTGCAACTAAAAGCTGTAAATTTTTAAAGGAAAAAAAAAATCAATCATGTTTTCTGTTATATTGGCATTAAAACAATTCCCTTTATAGATTGAAGCTGGGTTACTATATCCAGGTATGTTGTTTATGTATTTATTATTAAATTTTAAATCTAAGCTTTTTCTGTGCCAGAGCAGAGCCCCAGTATTGCTTTGGTTTGGGATGTTACACCTGTTTTTGGCAATGAATCATCTCTTAAAATACCTTCCTGAAGATTTTGGTCCTGCTGTGTCCTGGGATATCACTCCCTTTCCAGCCAAAGGGGAATTCTTGTTTTCTATTTGCCTTCTTCAGAACGAGTCACAGTTGAAGCAAACGGGAAAATCTCAATATTTGGGCTATTGAGGAAGGGTTTGATGGGATATTGGGAAGGAATTGTTCCCTGTGAGGCCCTGGCACAGGTTTTCCAGAGAAGCTGTGGCTGCCCCTGGATCCTTGGAAGTGTCCAAGGCCAGGTTGGATGGGGCTTGGAGCCACTTGGGATAGCAGAATGTGCTAGAGGATTTTTTAGAGGAAATACAATTTATTGGAATATAAAGGCTCCATCCATCCGACATGTCAGTTAAGGGTTAAATTTGGGCTTTAAATGATAATTTTTTTGATGTGAGAATGTAGAGTTTTTCTATTCCCAACTCCACAGCTAAAAGATTTCAACTCCACTATATAAAAATGATGTAGAACTTGTAGTTGGGTCAGAGTCTTCCTCATCAACCATGATGAAAAGAAGATAACTCAAAAGTCCCAACTCTTTGCACAGATGAGTTTGGCATAGAAAAGCTTTGTTAAAGCCAAATGAACAAAGGAAAAAGGGAAAATTCACTCATATATTCCCAGCCTTTAAGGCTAGTAAGGGCTCCCTGCATTATTTAATTTGACATTTTTATTTTATAGATCATTATGTTTCATCGTGTTACTGTTTTATCAAGACCTATCACTTTTTCCTTTAAGTTTAGCTGATATTTGACTGAAGTGTCTCTCCCAGAAGGAAATCTGATTTGATTTGAAAATGTCAGGAAATGGAGAGGTGCTTTACAGGACATGGCTTTAGAGGAGCAGCCCAAGATCCAGTGGTGCAACTGAGCAGGGACCATTTTCCATATCCATATCTAAAAGCTGTTTTCCATTTGGAATTCCCTGGTTTCCATCCCACCACTGACTCTTGATCTGCCTTTCCATTGCTTTCTCAAAGGCCCCGTTTGCATCCCCTTCCTGAGGCCATGCTCGTCTCCTTGAGTTAAAAACCTCCAGGGATTTCATTTGGAAAGGGTCAATTCATCTGTCACTTGGTGGCTGTCACTGAAACGACTTTTTTCAGGATTTCTTAGTGCCGGGGTTGATCTCACCAGAGCTGCTCCCACAACCTCTTTTCTCTTTGCCATCCCAGTTCAGGCCCTATTTCCTTTTATTGCAGTTTGGCAGTGAAATTCCATGTTTATTTCCACCCTTGCCCTTACCTCAAAGGTTGTTCCCCATTTGCAGGTACCATGTGTGTCACTTTTTCCCTTCAGCAGAGACTTTACTTCTGACTTCTTTAATACATTTTTGATTGAGTGGCCCCAGCGCAGCAAGAAATGGCTTTGTAAGGCCATCCCATCAGCTCCTCATCTGGGTTATCCACAGAATTTATAAATTGAGACTTTATATTTCTTTCAAATTCCTCATGAGGGGCTTTAAGAGCAACAGGCTCTGTAGCAGTCCCTGCAGAGGACAGATAAAAATGCTGCCATTCAAGCCTTGTTCCCTTTGGACAATTTTTTTTTTTAGAGATGTCATTTAGACAATTCTTAATCCACTTAACACGTGCTCTATCGATACGGGGGAGTGTTAATTTTTTAATCAGTCATGAAGTAATAAGTCAAATGCATTAATAAAGCCTAAGTTCCATCCATGCTATTACATCCCACATTTATTACCGCCAGACTTGTAATTTCATGGGAGGATGAAATGGAGTTTGGCTGACAAGACCTGTATTCCATAGGACCATGCTGTTAATTATAAGCCCATCTTCGACATTTTCCCCTCACTTGGCTGAAATTAAACCAGAATATCTTCTCTAGCAGCACACTCCAACTGGGAACAGCATCTGGTCCACAGGACCAGGCCAGAGGGAGTCTAAAATAATCCCCTTAATGTAGTGTGGACATTCAGCCTATAAAAACATAACTTATAATAAGTACAGTGAACAAGGAAAGTTTTTCCATCTCTGTTTTTTTTTCTACAGGTTTATATAATTTATTTTTCCCCTTTTATTGGCTGTTTGATGTACAGCCATTTTACAAATAAAAAGGGTTTACGGCAGTGGTCTTGCTTCCAGTTATTCTGTTCAGCAAAACCAATCAATACTGTGTTTATCAAACCCATTTTGCTGCTAAAGAACAGACAGGATTGTAGCAAACAACAGTGAAAATTTTTACAGCTCTGTCACAGAAATTTTAAATACTTGCAAATAAGAAACAGATTCATTTAGTACTTTCGTTTGGCAGATTTTTTGAAAAAAGCCAATATTTTTTTGTGAAAACTGCCAGTCTTTTTAAATTTCATTCAAGTAGTTTACTGAAAAGTATGAGTATTTCTGTGAAAAAAAATAAAAATAACAGCATGTTCAACCCCATTTTTACTGGCAATTTTATTCTCTTAGTTTTGTTTTTAAGGGGTAACAATTTAAGTGATTCTAGAAGGCACCAGAAATAACAGTTCATTGTTTTATCAGCAAATTTTCTTCTCTTTTTGAATTTTCATTTACTGGGTGATTCACCTGTCCTCTAATAAACCAAATAAATAAAATTTAATAACATTTTCTCTTCAGAGGCTCCACTCTGTAGCTGCTGTACGAGCTACTTTCTGTAGGTATTAGAAAATACTTGATTTTCTGTGGTCCAGGCAGAAGTTTCTGGAAGTTTCTAGAATTTATGGACAATTTATTTTGATTTAGAACTGCAGGACTGGCCGGCCCATAGTGATAAATTGGCTTCTTGCCGGAGAGGATTGATATGTTTTGATAAAACTGGATAAAAAAGAATGTGGATCACACTGAGAAGTTAAAGAATTATATTTTTCTATAGCAGAAATTCACAGTGGTTAGTAAACCAGGCATTGTCTCCTAGTTCAGTGTTGGTAAAGTCATCAAAGTGGTTTAAAATATAAAGAAGGAGGTAAAATAAATTAGCCACGTTTTAGTGCCAGTGTAGAAGTACAAAATAAGGGTTTGTTCCATAAAATTCTTTCAGTGTTGGGCAGGAGTTAACAATATTTTAATGGGCCCCTCTTAAAATTCTGTGAATGTGGGATTATTTCCATTCTTTTCATCCTCATTGATTTGAAAGTAAAAATGTAAAGGGAAGAGGACATCCAAAATGTGGGCTCTCAGTATTTTAGTGCTTAACCTTTGGCTTGTTTATTTGATGAATAGGAAGGTGCTGGAAATTTTGGTAGCAATAACCATGACTTAATAAAAATTCCCAGGCTGGTTTTGGAGAAAGACACGCTCCAAAGACCTTCCCATGATTTTTTTTGTTTTGTTTTGTTTGTTTGGTGGTATTTTGCATTTTCACTTGGGCTATGACTTTGGATAACAGAGTTTGGTTTAACTCCCAAATCAGTGAGTGCTGAAGTTTGGTTGTATTTCTTTACATTCCACATTGGCATCATGGCCCTGGCACAGGTTTCCCAGAGAAGCTGTGGCTGCCCCTGGATCCCTGGAAGTGTCCAAGGCCAGGCTGGATGGGGCTTGGACAACCTGGGATAGTGGAAGGTGTCCCTGCCCATGGCAGGGGCTGGGACTGGATGAGCTTTAAGGTCTCTTCCCACCCAAACCATTCTGGGATCCCAAAGAGGTTGTGTTGCTGGTGTGACCAGCACAGGGGCAGTTCTGGGATTCCTGGAAGAGGTGAGAAAAGAGGGAGTTATTTTCTGAGAACTCTTTGACAATATGGGAGAAGTCATTATCTGCTCTTTATGGAATACACTGGGAGCAGGAGCTGTAATGGAGAAGTTGTTCCTCAAACTCCCGGCCATTCTTGTAATGAAGAGCTGTTAAATAGACCTGAGTACAAATAAGTGGAACAAAATGATCTTTGTGCTCCCTTCCAACCCAAAGTATTGTGGCATTCTGTGATTTAATTGAGTCAGGATCTTATTTCTCAAAAGAGCCAGGTCCTTTTTTTATTGCAGAATCGAGGCAGGAGGGAGTAGTTTTGGAATTCTTGCATTGTAGAATTTAATTTACCTGAGGTAGGGCCAGGTGGAGGTGGAATCCACGTGGCTGCTGGGAGATTCCCAGGTGAGGAGCTCTCCAGGCAGCCCTGGGAAGCTGCTCCGCTTTGCTGGAGATAATTAAACGCTCCCTGGATCCAGCCAGTTAAAAAGAATGAGTTCTCTTCCCTAATCCCTCGGCTTGGGCACTCACCTGGGACATGATTAAGAAGGTGAGAGTCTAAATGCTCTTAGGAAGAAAAGGAATTGAAAAGGTGTCACTCAGACGTCTTTTTCTCCTGCTCTTTGTGGGGACTTTTTTTTGCCAGGGTTGGAATCCCCACTGAATGAGCTCGCTGGAGTTAATCCTCCGGGAGCGGCCGTGTTTTCTAAGTGGGAAATGGATCCAGGATAAACAGACAATCTGCTCTTGGCACTCAGCCCTCTCTGCCTCGGTGTAATAAAGTCTTCCCATCTGCAGGGAGGTTCTTCGGTGGTTAAAGCCCTTCCAGAGCTGAAGGAACTGAGCCCCGGCACTGGAAATCTGATAATGGTTCTGATAAAGAAAGGGCTTCTGTTTGCACAGCGAACAGCACATGGAATTATATTTATAATTCCATAAATTATTTAAAAAATGTGATCCAGACATTGAGGGTTCTAGAAATGTTCGTATTCGTTCAAACTTTTGCTGTGGGATATTAAAGATCCGCTAATTAAAAGCAGTGGGTGAACTGAGGACAGTGTGACTCTGACAATATAAATGGACATTTCAGGAGGAATTCTGAAGGAGGCATAAGGTGAAGAGTTGGATGTCACTGAGAGAATCACACCTCCCACTGATCATTTGAAATCCTTGCAGCTCCTCAGTGTCAGGCTGTTGAATTCCTCGTTAAAGACATGCGGGGTTTTTGGAGAACAAGTGGGGTAATTGTTTCTCTTTGATTACTGCCTCTCCATTTTAAGAACTCTTACAAAGAATGGTTTGATTAGAAATATTTCATTTGTTGTTTTCACCATACAGAGGAGTAGTGAGCTGGGTTGATGCTGTGTTCTTTTGCCATTGGATTTACCAAGTGTGTGAGACACAAACAAAATAGGATTATTCTGTTTTCATAGTCAGACTCAAGCCTAATTCAAAAAGTCACCAATACCAAGTTGTTATTAGAAGCAGCCACAGCAGAAAGAAAATCCACTGTGTTGTGGAAAGGCTTTGAGGAAAATGAGAGGTGAATCTGGTAGGACCAGCAGCATTACTTCCTTTCCTTTCCCCTGAGGGTGAATATTGATTTTAAATCTATTCTAACAGTCTCTTAGCCACACATCTGAGGATATTTTTCATGAGGTCAGGCTATAGTTCTCAGAGGAACACCATTATTTCCTTATTCTGGGAGAAAAAAGGAGGTTGATCCTTTGAACTTCTGGATTAGCAAAAGCAGGGTGTGTTGACAAGGTGTAATTGCTGCTTCAGCTGGGAGGAAAGGTAAAGCCTCTGTTGTTTTTAAGTTCTTTAGGAAACTTTCCTGTGATCTAAACATGTCCATCTTAGACAAGTAATTTGCTCCTGAGTGATAAAAACCTTTCATAAGATTTGTGTTGCTTACAAAAAATAAAAATACTGAAGTCAGAAGCCACTCTTTAATCTCATTTTAGTTGTACAATCTTGCACAAAATCATACAGAATCACTAGATTGGAAGAGATCTTCAAGATCGATGAGTCCAACCCAGCCCTACCTCAACTAAACCATAGCACTGAGTGCCACATCCAGTCTTTTTTTAAACACATCCAGGGCTGGTGACTCCACCACCTCCTGGGAGAGACCATTCCAGTACTTTATCACTCCTTCTGTAAAAAAACTTTTTCCTAATATCCAGCCTATATTTCCCTTGGTGCAGCTTGAGACTGTGTCCTCTCATTCTGTCAGTGCTGCCTGGAGAAAGAGACCGACTCCACCTGAGCACAGCCACCTTTCAGGAGATAAGAGAGTGATAAGGTCACCCCTGAGTCTCCTTTTCTCCAGGCTGAACAACGCCAGCTCCCTCAGCCGTTCCTCACAGGGTTTGTGTTCCCAGCCCCTCACCAGCCTCGGTGCCTCCTCTGGACGTGCTCAAGTGTCTCAATGTCCTCCCTAAACTGAGGGCACAGAGCTGGACACAGCACTCAATGTCCTTCCTAAACTGAGGGGCCAGAGCTGGACACAGCACTCGAGGTGTGGCCTCACCAGTGCCCAGTCCAGGGGCAGAATGACCTCCCTGCTCCTGCTGGCCACACCATTCCTGGTCCAGGCCAGGAGCCATTTGCCCTCTTGGCCACCAGGGCACACTGCTGGCTCATGTTCAGCTGCTGTCACCAGCCTCCCCAGGTCCCTTTCTGCCTGGAACTGTCCAGCCACACTGTCCCCAGCCTATAACACTGCAAGAGGTTATGGTGGCCAAAAATGCAGGACCCGGCACTTGGACTTATTAAACTT
>VYXD01000022.1:0-112736 GCA_013397195.1 Hylia prasina
TTATTTCATCTTCCCCAACAGAGGCTGACACATCTCAAGGACAGGATGCCATCTAGAGAGACCTGAACAAGCTTGTGGGTCCACTGGAAAGTCACGAGGTTTACAAAATTCAGCTGCAGGGTCCTACACCTGGGTTGGGAAAATCATCAGTACAATACAGGCTGGGAGACGAACAGATCAGGATCAGCCCAGCCAAGAAAGACTTTGGGGTGCAAGTGGATGAGAGACCGGACACGATCCAGCAACATCCACTCACAGCCCAGAAAGCCAAACATGTCCTGGGTTGCATCCAAAGTAGTATGGCCAGCAGGGCCAGGGAGGAGATTCTGCTCCTCTGCTCTCATGAGACCCCACCTGCAGGGCTGCATTCAGCTCTGGGGTGCCCAGCACAAGACAGAAACAGACCTTTTGAAGCAAGTCCAGAGATGGGTCACGAGAATGATTAGAGGAATGGAGCATCCCTCTTATGAGGAAAGGCTGAGACAATTGGGATTGTTCAGCCTGGAGAAGACTTCACTGTGACTTTGTTGCATCCTTTCAGTACCTGAAAAGGGCTTATAAGAAAGACAGGGACAAACCTTTTTAGGGCAATTTGTGATAGGACAAGGGCTTAAAAAAAAAAAAAAAAAAAAAAAAAAAAAAAAAAAAAAAAAAAAAGAGAGAGAGAGAGTGAGAGAGAGAGAAGGTCAATTTAGATAAGATAAAAGAAGGGTATTTTTTACTGTGAAGGTGCTGAAACACAGGAACAGGTTGCCCAGTGACGTGGTAGATACTCCATCCCTGGAAACATTCAAGGCCTGCCTGGATAGGGCTCTGAGAAACCTCACCTAATAGAAGGTACCCCTGCTTATTGCAGGGGGTTGTTCTGGGTGACGTCTAAAGGTCCCTTCCAACCCAAATGGTTCTATGATTCTAGGCTGACTTTACCAAGCCAAGCTCCATTTCTGGGACATCCAAATCAACCCTAATGTATATTTCCTGATAAAGGACCTGATCTGATAGACATTATTTTCACTATTTCTTAAGTGTTTCCAGTGTAGAACCCCAAGCTAGTTCCCTGTGGACTCCTTCTCAGACAATGGGTGCTTTTAGAGTACATGTCATTTTGGCAAATGGAAGTGCTTAATTTAGGATGAAATGAAGTGAACCACAGAAACAGTTCCACAGACAATAAGAGGAGAAAAGAGGAATTCACTGAGATGCAATGTCTGTATTGTATTAGATTAATACTGTCTTTTGCATTTAACTTACCGTAAGCTTTGTTCTAATTTAGTTGAATATTACAATATGGTGCAAGTACATCAGCTTGTAGCTCTATTTTAGCAACATCCTGTGCATCTTTAATGAATAAAAACTTTCACAGAAGTGAAATTTTGTTAAGTATTAACCTAAAATCCCCAGTCAATTTTTTTTTAATCTAAAGTGAAATTAGAAACTCTGCCTCCTCTGGTTTTATTAAAGGACAATTCTATGTTAGAAACCTCTGCAAGGTTTATTTTGTTCTAGACATCTGAAGTTTTGGTAGAAATAGTTTGAAATTCACCCAGTCTTAGGAGCTTGCTTGGATATTAAAAATGTTCAAAATTCCATTTGATTTCCTAGCTTCTGTGCCAAGGATTATGTGGTGCCTGATTTTTGACTGTAGCTCTTCCCTAGCAATTACTGTTTTAACTGGAGTGTAAAATTAGGCATCTCCAAAATTTATATCTATTGATTACAGTAGTGAAAAGGAAAAGGGACAGATAGCTCTTGAAGAAATATTCATTTGTAAATATGATATAAACATGTGACGTGTGAACAAAATAATGTTTACTGCACAGAAGGCCAAAATAATGTAATGCTACTCATATTTCACATTTAGGATTGGATACATACGAAGCATTTAAAATAGAAATTATTTTTGATATACACTCAGAATGTCTCTAGCTTATACTAAATCTAGAAGCATATGAGGGATCTTTTCTACATACAGGAAAACACTATGGATAAGCTACCAATATAATTCAAAGTTTTCCTTATAATTTAATCTATGGGGTTTTTGACATTTTTAAGTAAGTATCCAGATGCTTTCCCATGGATACATACTTTTTTTTTTACTTCTAATGGTGGGAAATTGGAACATTTAATAGAAAAAAATCTATGTAAATGTAAAAGGTTATATTTGGGAAATGTTATTATGTTATATGCAACTTTGCTTTTTTGTAATCCCTCAAAAAATTGTACACATTTGATGTAAATATTCATGTGATCAGTCCAAAGCAAAGGAAACATCCTATCCTTCCATCCTTTTCAGGGAACTTGTGTTCTAATGAAAACTTTCTTATTAAATGTTGTCTTCTGTATGTCAAGTGGTGGCTATACCAGGAGATTTGCACTGAAACAAAATCTTGACAAGAAATTTTGCAGAATAGAGAATGTGCTGACCTCTGTATGAATCAACATTTTTTCTGTTTCCTTATCCAGCAGAAGCTGAAAAACATATTCCCAGGTTAGCAAAGGTTGGTATGTATTGTTTTTGTAACTCTAGTTTTCTTTTACTTTGTTTAGCCTGGGTTTCCTATTTTTGTATATGAAGCCTATTTTTCTGATGTGTATGATAGCATTCTGTTATTCCATGGGAAATTGGCTAAATGTCTTGAGAAGCCTGGGATGGTTTCCAATATTTGATATAATTAGGAGCATCTCAAGTTATGGTGGTTTTTCACATCAGTGAAAAACATGAAAAATATTTACTCTTAGTGCTTATATAATAATCAACTCTGTTAAATTGTAGTGAGTTTTTTTAAATTATTTTCTTTTTTTTTTAAATTGTTTACTGCTCTTTTTTCTCTATTTTTCTCTGCTGCACAAGGACGTTGTAGAATTTTCTGAAGGACACTGCCACAAACCAGCTTGAAAATGTCTTTCATAAAAGTAATTTAATCTTCTGTCTGTGATTTCATTGGATTTGGATAATTTCTGGAGAAACTGGTCATCTTGAAGGAAGTGGTTACACAGCACAACTAATGCTTCATTTACTTTGCTGATTCACAGAAGGTGCAAGCTAATCAGAAGAAGTGATTCATGAGGTACAGTTGAGAAAGGACATAATCTTCTGTGAGAATCTTAATTACCATTTTGTAGCTTTCACTCATCTGTTAAACCTACAGAAGAAACTGATATCTCCCTGCAAATTCGCAGGATTCTGGTGGACATCATGAGGAATAACTGTAAAGTTTTTGTGCTCAACTTTCTGCTTCATGATTCTCCAGTCAGGCCAAAGCTAAATTTTACCATCCTTCCTTGACAAGTGAGAATGCAGAGAGATAGTCATTGTTGATTTTGTATGAGCTATGACCTCTAACTCCTCAATCTAACAATACGGCCTTTGCTTCTTGTAAGAAGATCAGGAACCAGAAAGCCTTCTGCCTTCATTGAAGCCAGCTTTAGGCAGAGACATTTATTGACAGGTTCCATACATAGATATATCACATGCGCATTGACTCTGCATTCCGCCTGCCAGGATTATTTACAGAGTCATAAAGGCTGTGATGGATTTTTCCAGACCTTGACAAAGACCACACCACATCCAGTCTTGATCCTGGCAGTTCTGAATGTGTCTGCAAACCTGAGGGAACTCACCTGGCTACTCATTTTGCTATGCAGAGCAGCTTTTGAAGCAAGACTGTGTAGGTCCATGGAAGATAGATTAGCTAAATCTCCTCTTCCACATGGAGCAGTCAAACAGGACTCTAGGATGAAGCTTTTTCTTGTCTCATTAATCAGATTCTGCTGCTCTAGCTAAGAGCATGAAGGAGAAAATTTCATCTATATCCAGGCTAGGACATAATGGTCTGGATGGGTGGGTGACTACCTGGGTAGAAAACTGTTTGGATTATCAGTGGTTAATGTGTTGTGCCCTGTGTGGGTGCCCATGGTGAGTACTGCAGAGGTCTGTCCTGTTTAATGTCTTCGCAATGACTTGGCAGATGTCACTGTTTTACACCAAAATGACACAGACTCCGAGATTCAGTAGGCTAAAAAATGACACTTTGTTTTGGGATGTGTCTCCCTTATATCCTATTTTACACAGATCAATTTGATTGGTGAAACAAAGGCAAACGTCTTCAACCACGTTGGTCAAACCAGAGGGATATCAAGAAGTCCCTCCTGTCAGAAGGAATGAATAACATAGGTACAGTTACAAAAACATTCCTCCTGTTTACAGAACTTCTCTGGGGAAAGAATTTCAGAAAAACCGAAACACCTCAGGCATGAAACCAGGCCTACAGGCAGAGGTGGTAGAATGCATTCCAATTGAGTTTGCAGGTGACACAAAGTTGGGGTAACATTTGACAAGCTCAAGGGCAGGGCTGTCTTCTTGGTTGGAGGAAGACAGAAACCTCATAAAAATAAACAAGGACAAATGCCAAGAACACAGCTGAATCCTTTGTTCATTTTTTGCTTCCCCGGAATATGAAAGAGAGGGCTTAGTGGAGAGCCCAAGCATCATGTGGGGCTGGAGTGCTTGCCCACATGGAGAGTTGATCCTATTCAGACTGGAGAAGGCATGCTTTTGGGAATATTTAGCAGTTCCCCCAGCACCTACAAGGAGTCATTAAGGAGCTGGAGCCATGATTCTCAAAGTGGTGAAAGCAGAGCAGCCATGGGCATAAGTTGAAACAAAAGAGGAGAAAGTTTTTCTGAGAGTACAGTCAGGCAGTGGAGAGGTTCCTCTGACAGATCAAATGGTGGGCATTCCTGGAAGACCCAGTTGTGCAAAGTCCTTAGCAAACTGGTCTGATCTCATAGTTGTGCTTTGGCAGGATTTTAAAGTAGTTGGCATCCCAAAATCCCTTTCAACCTGAATTTTCCTATCAATTTTATGACCTTCTTTCAGCAGCTTCCATTTCTGGACTGTTTTTTAGCCAAGATTTCCTAGGCTGAAGCCTTTCCAGAATGTTTAGAAAGGAATCAGTTTTGATTCAGCTTGTTTCTTGCTATCCTTCCCTGTGAGAAAAGTATCTTCTGTCATAGGATGGAGAAGAAAATGGGAAACTAAAATCACCTGTTAGGATATGCAACACAGATTCCTACATCTGGACTTCTTGTCTAGACTCACTGTAACTGATAGAGAGAAATGTCATTTTTGGAATGACATTAATCTCATCTGAAGACACACGTCTAAAATATGTTTTCTGAATCATACATAAGTATATTTTTCTCCACTGGCTATATTGGAACTTCAAGTGAATAGCTGAGTTCCAGCTGCCTGTAATGTAGTTGTCCACAGAGCTAAAAGAGATCATTCCTATCTGAAATGCCAGCAGCCACCCACCACCCTTCCTATCTGCTCTGTACACCAAGAGCTGTATGACAGGTGGAGACCAGCTGTCTCCTGAGATCCTTTGTCTTTGCAGGTGGATGCAAGTTAAGCCCTGTGGGAATAATTCAAGGGCAGCATGAATCTGTGGGCAAAAATGGCTTTTCCCATTGTACAGAAACCACAAAGGACTGACAGGTCTTCAGAAAAAAATTGATATTGATAACAAAAATTATGATTCTTAAATGTCTGTCTTCATGATGTGAATCTGGTAGAAACAGTCTAGCCTTTCCCCTGTTTTATATTCAGTAGATGACAGCACAAATACAAGGAAATTGGCATTGTATTTATGTACCTTAATCCTACCAGTTGAATGTTAATCCCAAATTACTCCTGCTTGCAGAAGGATAAGGAGATTGTAGCTGATCTACCTCACAGTTCAATGTATTAAGTTTGTCTGTTGTTCCTCTGAGTACTTTAGGTATATGAAAGAATTGTATGCCAGGGAGCCTGACCAGGGTTGCAAAAATTCAGGAGGGGGAGAGGAAGACAGTTTTAAGTCTGAAGCCTGAATGAGCCTTTATATCTCTTATACACAGATACACACCTGCAGGATACCTGGGGAATTAAACATGCCATCTCTGTCTGATGGTTCTAGTAATTAATGTGCAGAGACCTCTCACATCTCAAAGCACCAGCACATTAATCTGATCAATTTAGGCAAGTGATGTCAGTTGTAAAGAGTAATATTTTATAGAAGCTTCAATTTTGCAATTTTAGGACTGTGTTAATTTACTGCCTAAGTACAGCAAGTTTAGAACAAAATTCATTTTAACTTCTCTAAAAACCATACAAGTTCCATTTCTGGTTAGAAGCTTTTCATAACTACATTCAATCCTATAAGTGAGAACAAAAAAATTAATACTCTTGGTCATGTTCCCATTCAGTCAATGGCAAAACCACAATTTTGTGCTTTATGTTCTTTCAGCAAGTAATGTATGACTCATGAATTTACTTTTTATTACTTGATAATATTTTTATGTCATTTTGTCCCCTCTTCCTGCTGTGTGATTTTCTGTGAATGGTTTGTAGCAGCCATAGCATTTGAAATCAGACTCATTCTGGCCAAGGATACATAGAGATTTGCCTCTTCCTAAATGAATGTGCATGTGACAATCAGTATGATGTGTATGTGAGAGAAAAAAAAATTATTGAAGATGTCAGCAGGTAAGCAAGGAATATGGAACAGGTAGAGATTGAACAAATTTAGAGATTGATAAAGTGGCTATGTGGGGATTTTTGAAATTTAAACCTTTTTCTTTTCTTGGTCAAAGTAAGACTACTAACAAAGCTTCTGGCTCATTATCAGTAGAACTTAAGTGTAATTTTTCATGAGATTCAATGAATTAGTTGTACATGAATGTAATAAAAATAGAAGACATAATTCTGATAAGGAAGATTTTTGTCATTGATTTCAATTAAATCAGGGTTTTACATGAGCTCTTTAAAACTTACAAAATGTAACCAAATGAGCACACATGCAGCACACACAGGAGGGAAAAATATCCTGTGGGTTGAATTAGTTTTGTGCGTGTGTGTAATTAAGGGTGCTGAATCTTGCAAAAGTAAATGGTTTATTCACACAATTTTGCATAGGTAGAATTGGATTCTGAAGAAATATTTCAAACTGTAGTTTGTAAAGTGAAGATTGTGGAGTCCTGAACAGAGCTTGTTTTGATGCTTCCCATGCAGAGAAAAACTTTCATGGATCTGGGGAATGGAATGAAAAGAATTATGTCAGCAGATGAAAGGTAATTAAACTTAAGGAGCAAAAGATGTAAAGTGCAGTTATTGTGTCAAGTTCTCAAAGCGGCACACAACTGAGATGTGTGTGTTGTTCCTTAAACTGCAAATATCAAACAAAATAATTGGCCTTGTGATCACAATGGCAAGTATTTGGAAAAGACACACTTCTGCTACAACACGACACGAAAGAACTTCACGAGGGCACGGTGATGAGCAAAGCAGAAAAAGCCCCTGTTTATTTACAAAACTCAATTTTATAAATTTCCAAAAGTGCCTGTGGATTGGAGGATGAAATCCCACCTCCCAAACCACATTGGTCAAGACAACTGTGAATCAACTTTCTCCTCCTACCTAAAAATATGTAAACAATGAAGGACAGTTAGGAAAACAAAGCTATTGTTTATAGTAAAAAGTGTGGGAAAGTAAAAATTCTGACTCCAGTATGAAAGACAAATGAGAAGGCCTAGAAAAATCCTCAAAACCAGGGTGACACACTTCTGTTTAGATTAAAGGATATTGAAAAGATACAGAAATTGCTTCTTGATACTTAAACAAGGCGGCAAAATTGCTTAAAAATATCTGAAAAGGAAACAAATGGAGAAGTTAATTTTGGGGAAACTTGCTGTTAGCAGAAAGTTTATTCATGCTAGAATAAAGGTCCTTCCTTCTATATACTGTCTTCCTAATTCAGCTTTCAGGGACAGAGGGAGCTTTGAGGGAGAACACTTAAGATCAAAACCAGCAAAAAAGACACATTTCTCATATTTTAATTTGATAATAATTCTTAAAGTGCTGAAGAACTCTTTGTATAGGATAAAGGCTAATGATTTTAAACTAAAAGATGTTGATTTAGATTAGTTTCCCAGAAAGGTGGTAGATGCCCCATCCCTGAAAACATCAAGGTCAGACTGAACAGGTTTCTGAGCAACCTGATCTAGTGGAAGATGTCCCTGTTCATTGCAGAGGGGTTGTCCCAGATTACTTTGGAAGGTTTGCTTTAAACCAAACTTTTCTATGATTCTATGAATTCCTGGCCTCAGAGCAGTGGGTTTTAAACTTAAGGTGGATTCAAAGATCAATTGAAAAACTTAAGGTTAAGAGTTCATTGTGACTAGTTCTGATTCAGCTACAAATAACTACACATTGTGAGCCTATTCTTGAAAAGTATCTCTACTCTTACTAAATATATATAAAAATATATTGTTCTTTCCTTCTACTCTTCACTATGTGCTTGACACTGAACTAGACAGAACTTCAGTCTGACTCCACACAGCTCCTGCTGTGGCTAATATGTGTGTGCTCTGTGTGGTTTCCCTTTCTCTCAGATTGAAAAATGGAATGGTCTAGATTTTGGCTAATCCTGGGGATTTGCACAGTATATCTTCCATGGGTTTTCCAGCGGATTTGTTCGAATTTAATAGGAATTCCACCAGAACAAAAAAACTGGGGCTCTGAGCTGAATGGTTTTACTCAGCAGATCATGACAACTACCTAAGTTCAAAGTCATGATTGCAAACTGTTAATTTGGTAGACAAGGAAACAAACTTTCTATTGTCCATGTAAAAACTAGTATTTACCACTATCTAGTATTTGCCTGTTCTGAATAGATTAGAGCTCTAAATCTCCTTGGGTACTAGGCTGGTAGTGGGGGAGACCACTAGAAGGGATGAGAGATTCAGCATTTTCTTTCCACTACAATAATCACTCATGAATAATGAAATGATTGTCTCTGCTTAAACCAAGACTGCTGAAAGTAACAATAAAGTTGTACTGCACTTTTATCCTAATTTGAGAGGATGTCAGACCAAGAGGATGTTAAACCAAGAATCTTCTTCAGCAGAACTGGAGTCCTGAGTTTTCACCTCTTTTCCTTTTTAAGGAACTCTCCACAGTTTTTCTGTCACATCCTCAAGGACTTGACCTGATTCCTTTATCTGCCAATAGTAAATACCTCTGTAGAGACCAATCATGTCAAAATATTAGTGTGAACTTTTTAACATTAAGGTAAGTTCTCTAGAGCAAAGCATTGTTCTCTAAAATAGAAAATTAAATTCCTCATGGTCACGTGTAAGTATCAAGGATTGTGGAAATTCTTGTGCTTTGACACTAGATAGGTCTCTTCTGAACTAATTGCTCTAATATTTATTCCCCTTTCAGCTGACAAAGAGGAACAGGCAATTTTAATGCCTGATTAAGCCACTATTTTAGGTAACTCGAAGAAGAGGTCAGCAACACAGTTTTTTCCCTTGACTAGCAGAAACTGGTCATCACTAGTTCTCATACAGTTGCTGTAATGAGGTCAGATGAATCCAGTACCTTCCTCAGAAATTGTTTCTGCCCTCCTTCCCACCTGCGACCCAACAAGCAGAGCCATCTGACTTGCTTTGGAAAAGCCAGGTGGCTTTACAAAGCAAGCAGATCCAGATCCAAAAGCTTTCTCTTTTCATCAATTCAAAACAAAGCCATAGCAGTAAAGGAACAACCACAGCCTTACATTGATGAAAATCACATCCATCTCAGCAGGGACAACTCCAACTTTTTTTTCCTACCAAAACGTGGAAAAAAAAAAAGCTGGGAAAATTTGTTCACATATTGAAGTCAGTGGTAGCTGTTTCTTTCCCCATGAGGTAAGTGATACTTTTTAATTAAAAGTTACATGTTCTATTTTTGCATGTCTCCCCTAGTAATTGGTTCACTTTTTAAACAAGACTTATATTTTCAGATAATCAAACTATGCAGCTATCATGTGATTGCAGTACTGTATATGCACAGAAAAATGCAGTAATTACTAGAAGTTCCCCTTTGAGGGTGAATAAAAAGATTAACATAGGTAGGAAACCCATTAATTTGTTAATTTAAATACACACCCCCACCCCAGCTGCCTGATTAATTTAGTCAGTAGCGCTCTGGACCTCCTGGAGTCAGAAATAAAGGATATTGGGTACTGGGGATAAAAGTGACTTCCATATCTTTGTTTTTAGTATTTCATGAGATCCATCCATTCAAATGTACTAACAAATATAAAAATTTACTCAGCACAAGCAGAGCTCCAGCAGCACTGGGTTTCTTCCTCCTACCCCATGCATACCAGCTCAGAGGTCATTGTGCAGGACACAGAGAAGCTGTTGGACATTTCCAAAGCCTGCTGTACACATTTGGAGCTATTTATGCTGATAGATAAGAAGAAATTAAATTTCCTCTGGATAAACACATATTTCATGGCAGCTGGAAATAATAGGTATAATTGGTGTTGTAGGCTTAAAGAACTCATTGTTCTACCTGGAACAAGGGCTTTTTGAACATATTTCCCCTAGCAACCACAACACTCTCAACTCCACTGAAAACTCCCAGGGTGCATTCCTGTTTTTTTCCTCAACCTTTTTATCACTAATCCAGCCAGCTGCATGGCAAAGGGCAGGTTTAGCATTCTTTTCAAAATAAACTATTGATACCCTAAAAATAACCACTGAAGCTGCCTCTGCCAAGTGAAGGTAAAGAGATGAAAGACTGAGAGGAGGAACATGAGATAGTGTTGTGGCTTTGATCTTCTTTATGCACTCACATCAATTGCATGTGGATCAAGAGCACCACAATAACTGCACTGGCACATCCAGTTTGCCTACTGCAGTGTACCAGGACACCTTGTGGAGTCTGCCTTTTCTAGAGCAGGTCTGCTACAGCAGTCCCCTCAAAGTCTGAGTGAGAGCAAGACATTAGAAGAGAAACAATTACACTGACACTGGAGATGGGGGGCCTTTGCTTTATACCATTAAAGACTCACTATTTACCCCACCACACCACGTGCTCCTTGTCAGTGACATTTGCTATAGGGAGATGGCTCTGTCCTAGCTTTTGCCACAGAATACTTCTTGTCTAACTTCTCAGTTATAGAATGAGTAATAATTTGTACATTTGTCCTTTCAGAACTCCTCACCTAGTTCTTATTCAGCTGGCTTTCTCTGCCTTCTCCCAAGCAGCTGCTATGTTCTCCATCTGCCTGCCACTCCTTGCTGCTGCACTTGGCTTTGCTGATTCTCTCCCAAGATCTCTCACCCAAGATCCCTGACTCCTCCTGAGCTGACTGCAGCTTCCAGCTATTGCTGTGATCTCTGGTTGTCCTGCAACAAGTGCTGTGTGAGTTGCCTGTTTCATCTGGAGGGATTCTCTCCAAAGAATAATTGTTTATCTCAAAACAGGCAAATGGCATTATTCAGGCAGCAGTCTTTCTATGCACTAATATTTATCCAGGCTTTGGCACCATGTCAACAAGCTGTGTTGCCTGGTAGTATTTTCTCACTGTTTTGTAAAGCCAAATGATTGAGCATTATCTGTTATTAATGAAATTTTTCATTTTAGGTCAAGTGAAAATTGGGAAGTTTTAAATATTCCAGGTGCCTTTTTCATTCTTCTTCAGTTGGGCCATTATATAGAAAAATGAATTATTTGCACAGTCCTACTGAAGACAATATTTTTATTCTCCCTGTATTGTCACATGACATAAACCACATTTCCTTACTATTCTATATTTGGCCATGACATCATTTATGCACAGCTGGGAAAAAAAGTCACCTTAATTGTAAATATGTGCAAATATTAAGGGAAAGTGGGAAGAGAATAATTAAAAGCTCAAACAAGAATGATTACTGAGAAAAGCAGTGCTGGTTCTTTTAATATGATACAAAGGCCTTGTTTAGTAGACTAACTAATACACAATGAAGTACATTTTTCCCTCACAAGATACTACAGAAATAACTGCAAGTATTCAACTGAAACATGCAAAGGCTTGATAATGTGAACCATAGGAAATGAGAAGATAAGGTAAAACAATTCATGGCTCTTGCTCAGCAGTAGAAGGAGGAGCTGAAAAGGAGAGCAAAGAGTACTTATCTGCAGGATGCATATTAGGACTTCCAGATATTCCTATGCTTGGAAAAAAAAATTGCAGCTATAACTGTAGAGCTGCAGCTCTTATGCAAGATGATAAGAGAAAAGAAAAACAAGATTTATTTGGAAAGAACACTTGTCCACCTTAAATACTTCAAAATCTGAATTCTGAAGCCCTTTATATAGAGAAAGATTAATTATATTATATATTCTTACATCCGAGGCTGCAAAAATAACATTTGGGGGTTTAAACTTGGTTATGCATTTATAAATACCTAGTTTGCATTGTAGTGTTTTCAGGAATGGGCCTGAAGTCAGTTTTAGTCATCAGTTTTACATTTCACATGTAAACAGCAAAGAAAAAAATTCTTCTGAAGTAGGAAAATATGTTTTTGAGAACAAAGAAGTAGGCACAGAGACTCCAAGGCAAAAAAAAAAAATCGCCTGAAATTAATTTTTCTGGTTTTTGCAGGATTTTTCTTATGATCATATAGAATGGCTTGGGTAGGAAGGGACCTTAAAGACCATCTAATTCCAACACTCCTGCCATGCGCAAGGATCCATTCACTAGACCAGCTTGCTCAGGATCCTGTCCAACCTGGCCTTGAACAATTCCAGGAAGTATCTCCAACCTATCTCAGCAACCTGTTCCAGGGCTTCACCTCCCTCTAAGAAATTCTTCCTAATATCTACACTAAACCTCAGCTCTTTCAGTTTTAAACTCTTGCCCCTTGTTGCTATCCGCCTGTCTAAATAAAATCTCTCTCCTTTTTTTTCCTAAAACATCTCAAGATACCTGCAATGAAGTCTCCCCACAGTCTTCTCCAAGCTGAACAACCCCAGCTCTCTCAGCCTGTCCTTGTAGGAGAGAGGCTCCCACCCTCTGACCATCTTCCTGGTCCTCCTTTGAACTTGCTCTAACAGACCCACAGTATTTCAGGTGGGGTATCATGAGAATGGAGGGGCAGAATCACCTCCCTTGTTGCTAGCCTCTCTTCTTTTGATTTGCTGTAATTCCCAAAGAAAATTTTCTTTGAAACAGGAGAACCAAATCACATGTTTTCACTCTCTAAATAAGATAAGTGATATGTTATAGCATTATACATCCAGAGAAAGCGACTCCAGTGAACATTTTGCAGTAACACCCAGGTGTCTGTCCTTAAGAAATTTCACTAGAAAAATGTGGAATGTGCACAGTAGGCTGCAGGACATGCTCTCTGAACATATGCTGTGAGGACATTATACAAATTGGGCAGCAGCTGAAATACTAGTTCATGTAAAATAGAAATCAGGAAGGCTGACTTGTGTACAGCAGTGGAGGCACCTTAATTGCTAATTTAAAACAGGGCCAGATATGCTCAACCTGTGATGACTTAACATTTGACTAAGTCATATAACACTGAGTTGTTATTGACTGCTACTACTCATACTGGGGTCCCCACCATCATAGGAATGTTCTTTGCAGAACTGCCCCTTACCCACTCGTCACTCATCCAGACTTCAGCTGGATGGAGCATTTTGGAACTGACCCTGTTGCATTTCAGACCATTTTTAAGTCATTTTTTTTCCTAATTTCAGGATCGCTGCTGATCTCACCAAATACTCTAGGCCAATTTTGACTTTTAGAATTGGATCCAATAGTCCTTTCGAGGAAGGGCAATGTATTTACTAGCTTTAGAAAGAATGCAATCAGTCTCTTTATAACCAGTTTATCCCAGAGAAAATTGACCAATGTCAGAATAAATCTGCTTTAGCAAAATAATTGAGCTTTTTCTACAAAAAAGCTTGGAAGAATAGCATCATTATAGAGGGAAAGTTGTTCTGGTGGACTGCTTATCTCAGTATTAGTTCCTATCTTTGCTTTTTTGTGTATACTCTGCTGATTAATTTAGATGGGTTTTGATATTTTATAAATTGGCATTGTCAGTATTTAATTGATTTTTCCATTAAAAATTCATAAAATGCTAAAGTTACTGATCAATATAACAATTTTTATAACAAAATAATTATAACAAAAGAATAATTAAGAATTATTAATCAAATTGCAAGTCATATGACCTAAGCTGTACTTTCATTCTGTTCTCTCTGTGTGCTCACAACAGTGGAATGTGGCAGCGCTACCAGGGTGCTTTGGTGTTTCTAGTCCATGTACTTTAGGAATGAGTCGTATAGAGCTTTTGATACAAGTATATAGCTGAATACATTTTTCTCTTTCTACAGCTAGGACATTTATCTTAATCTCACAGAGGGAAAACTTCAGATATGCCTGGTAAAACTTCAGGGCTGAATTAAATGATCAGCCTTTAAAACTAACCTCAAATCATGACCTGAATGTCACACAAAAGTTTCAGGGAGTGGAATTTCAATGTAACAAGCTAGTTTTTAAAGGACTTAGGATTTTTAACCCCCTTTTTTGACTTCTGAGCTCTTTGTCTTGGCAATTCTGCAGAGTGGAATTTTCCCATAAGAAATTCTACCTCTGTCAAATGGATTAATGAAATTTTTTAAAGTTGTACTTAAAATTGGTGATGATTAGTGTTCTGAGCAGAAAATCATAAACTTTAGCAAAAAAATAAAGTAGAAAAATTCCTATTACCTTTTCTAATTCATTTTTGTGTCACAGTAACATTGTTCATTATTTTAGATCTACTGCTGTGATTTATAGATTCATTTAAATGTGCCAAATCCTAAAGCTTCCACTGCTTCTAAGTTCTTTTTTGCTACCTTACCTGATAGATGTCTCTGAGGAAACAGGGACTTTCTCTTTGCACAGATTATTTAGAGAAATTCCCAAATGACTCCATTTCAAAGAAAGAGCTCTAGGTGCAAACAGTTTGGCAAAGAGTGAAAGAGGCAAAGTCACAGTGTCAGCACGTCCAAACTCTGGAAGAACTAGCCACTGTAAACATACCCTTCTCAGTTAATACCATGCAATTCTCAAAGCACACATGCATCTTTGCTCCCTGCAGTGTCCTTCTGATCTTTTCTTGTGTGATGGATGATGACTAGACAAGGGTATGACACAATAGATTCAGGAACTACATCTTCCAGGACAATTATTTTTAGGTGCCAAGGAAAGACATTCAGGACTCTGTAGTCAACTGAGTTTCTATTTATAATCAGCACCTTTCTTCAGCCAAGCACTCCAGTTTAAAAGTCAATTGATGATTGGTGCTACATAAAGATCTCCTCACCAGATCATTACAGCCTTAAAAGAGTGCAGAATTTGTGTTTAGACAGGGATCTAGTTAAATCCTTTCTCCATCCAGACTAGACCAGTCCTAAAATACCATCTAGCTGCAGTAACAGGATGTTAAACCTTTGAAAGCAATCACCTGTTGTGTGTACATTTTACACCCTTGCCTTTTGTTCCTCAGACAATTTCTCCATACAATACTAGCTTAGGGAAAGGCATAACAGGGTTGTATTTATCTCCATGCTTATGCAGAATTTCTCCTGAGACCCCTTTGCTTTTTGTGCTAGAGCCACCCTTTATATTTTGCTGGGCCAGCACCAGGAAAATAGCAAGGACAGAGTCTGATACAGTATGTTCACCAATTTTAACATCAGATTCGTTGCTGATAGAAGCTGGATTTGGAATGTAGCAAAGGATTGCATTCTTCTCTGCTTTCTCCAAAGCTGAAGTAGCGTTTACCTTGCTTCTCTACTTAGCAAAATGCTTTGGACAGCATCAACTTCCTCTATAGTCTGTCAAGCTCTCCTACCATTTCACTAATTTTTGTGTTCATGATCTCTTGAAGGAGGCTTCACATACTACTGAACAAGCAATAAAAGGTTATCTAGACCTCTGCAGAATTAATTTACTTTCTTTGCTGCTTTTTTTCTCCCTTACTTCCCCCATTTATAATTACATTAATTACGGGTGTATAAAAGTGTTCTGTCTCTTTGACATTAATTACCTGGGAGTGAAGATTAATAAACTTTGTAAAATGTTCAGTATTACACATTCATAAATGGCTAAGAATCTGCATGGGTCACCAGGATAGTGCAAATCAAGTAATTACCACAGAAAAGTTTGCTACTAGTAGTCAAAAGAAAAAACAAATAAACAAGACACTAAAAAAACTCCCAAGAAAAAAAAAAGGAAGCATATTGATGTACAAAAAGATATGCAAAGTGACTTTGTAAATGAATTTTTATACACTGTAGTCATTTCCCACCAGAATAGGTAGCCTGCAAAGCTTTATTTTTGTTTTGGTTTGGGTTTTTTTTTACTCTAACGAAGCTTAACTTTGTTAAAAATTTGCTCAGGTTTCTCATCAAGCTCTGAGTACTTTTCTTCATCTTTTCATTTTTACACAGAAGAGAAAATCTACCACTGAGCCAAACAACACTAGCATTTTTATGGCAAATCTCTCAGAGTTTGCACAATTGTTTGGCCAGAGAGGAGACATTGGGACTGCTGTAACTGGCTTATTATGACCAGAGCTGCACAGCAGATAGGTGCAATATTAAGAAAATTGAAAGAAAAAAAAGTGCTGTAAACATTAGCATGACCAAGAATGTTGTATAATTTCCTTAAATCTACCCCTGTAGTCTATACTGCTCCTGGTGGGATGAAGTCATCTAGTAGGCAGTCTAAGAAAATATTACAGGGGTCATTTTCCTGCATCTGCTTCTCACATGCCATTGGGGCACAGAGGAGAAGGTCAGAGCAGCACAAAACTGAAGAGCCATGAGGAACAGTTTGCAAGATCTGTAAATTCCAGCAACCACACAACAAGGGATTACAGCTCCATGGAAAGGTGACTGGGCTGGGACATGCTGAATGTCCTAGTACTGCAAGCCTGTGCAAGACGCAGTCACACACCATTGCGTATCCCATGGCATAGCTGGTAGTTTTAGTTGGTACTGAAGTAAGCAGAAGTGTGTCAGAAGCCCAGGCAGCTGGGCTTCTATAGTTACAGTGAAATAGCATATGGAAAGGGTCAATAAAAGTTCTGCAGGATCAGAAATGCAGGTTTTAAACAAAAATCTGAGTTCTATCCGAAATTCGCTGTAGATGTATTGTGAGACAAGATGTAATTTGCAAAAATAGACTACATATGTTATTCAAGCTATTCTCTAACTATATCATGTAGCAAACCTAAATCCTGCTTTGATGACTACTATGTCATCAGAAGGGAAATGCAGGATGATCTAGAATTCAGCCACTTCGTGATTAGTAATTTACTCTCAGCTGCATTTAAAATGCATTTTAATATATACTGTTTTATGTAGCTACTTCAGTCTTCATTTGTTTCATCACAGCAATACAATGGGAAGTTTCATTGCTCTGATTTTTTAGATTTCACAGAGAGGAAAAAAGGTTACAAGTAAATTAGTACCAAAGATGGAAAGTGAACCATGAATTTGGACATTTAGACACACAAACTCACAAGAAAACTGATTTTTTCTGCCTATAGTCATGTGGAGGCACATACAGGGGCTTTAATCCAAGTGTACATGTACATTGCTTTCCACAGGTTTGTGTTTTATGGCTGCAGCTGGCTATGGACATAACTGTTTCCAGGATTAAAAAGTCAATTCTTTGTGGACTCTATTCAGGTGCTAGCTTGCTACATCCCTACTGTCCTTAAGGTCCCCATAAAAGACTTTTCTACCCATATCTTCCTCTGAAAAGTATACTGTAGTTAATTGCTTATATTTCTGCAAGTCTCTCTCCTTTTGGATGACTCATTCTGTAATTGATAGACAGTTTTCACATTAAGAGTTCAGGGAAATTATGTTTGAACTTAAAACATTGTAAGGTTGAATTGTGCGGTTTGGTTTAGTTGTACAGGTCAAGTGCTCCAGTGTGATTACTGAAAGTGCAAATGAGTCACTACTTACTATCCTATTGCTCATCACTAATTCCAGAATAAAACCAGTTCTTTCTTATGGGAAGGGGTAAAAAGGCTTTGAATTAACTCGTTGTTGTGGTTTAAGGAAGTCTGGTTTCCAGTTGAGGGGGGTGGTTCCTTGGAGGAACCTGGTAGAGCCAATCAGGCGTCTAGGTTTGAAGAGCCAATCAAGTGTCTAAGTTTGAAGAGCCAATCAGATGACTAGGTTTGAAGAGCCAATCAGATGGCTAGGTTTGAAGATTGACACTCGGTAAACCAGTCAAAAGAGTTGAACACGCCTCTGAAGACGTGAAAATGAACAAAGCTGGGGAAAGCTCTCTTGGCATCCGGCTTTGGTCAGGTAACTGACCTGGCTGGGCTGGGCCGCACCAGGCTCTGCTGCAGCACTGGCCCCTTACTAGGAAGCCCACTGGCCCCTGTTCTTGCAGGGTGGCTGGGGCCCCTTCCCTGCAGGGCCAGGCCTATTCCCGGTGGAGCAGCTGAGCACCCTTCCCAGCAGGGCCAGGCCCCTTCCCAGCGGAGTCCCCCCGCCAGTCTGTTTTTCTGGTGGCGCTGCTGGGCCATGCTGGCTGGGGGCTGCACCAGCACTGGGAGCAGCCATGAGGCTGAGACCAGCACCGGGAGTGGCCCTGTGGTCGGCGCTGGGGACAGCCATGAAGCCAGGAGTGGTCAGGGCCGGGAGTGGCCACCACCATCTTGTAATCCAATGAGAAGTTTGAACAGAGAGAGATAAGAGAGATAAGAAACCTTCCCCCAGGAACAGAAGAAGAAAACCTCTGTTTCCCAGAGATGGATGAAGAGAACTTTTGTTTTTATAGTAGAACAGCTCGTCCTTAAAATAGCACCCCAATAAGCTGACATGGCCCATGAACGCAGCTGTGGGAAGGCTGCAGGAGATGGGATGGACTTTCACACTGCAAGCAGATTTTTCCTTTCCCGGGCGGCTGATTAGCTGTGACAATGAAGCCACGAAAGAACAGTTTCTTGTAGAGAAGTCTCCATGGCATGGCAAGAGAAACTCCTCTCCCTAAGTGGACTGAAGCAAGATTATTTTAGAGATGGTAAACTGACTGAAAGTTTGAGGTTTTGTCTCTTTACTTTCATTGGGAAAGAAAAGAGGGTGTGGGGGGAGGAAGTGTTCTGAAGGTTTATTCTGATTTTTTCTGATAATTTATTTTTAATTCTGTTAATTAAGTTTTCTTTAATACCCTTAAGTTTTGAGCCTATTTTGCTCTCCTCCTGGTCCATATCCCACCGTAGGAAATGAATAAATAATTTCTAGTAGGTGCATGGGCATTTGGCCAGCATTAGACCCACTGCATAATTGGTGCATTGGCTGGGAAACTCAAATTGACAAACCAAAATTGTAACACTTGTACACGAATGAAACTTTGATATCAGTTATATACATGTGGTAGCAAGGATGAACATTAACCATGCACTGAAAATTTTTGCCTGATTAGGCCTAGGATCTTTCCCAAGAGCACAAATCTACTTTTCCGTAATGGGCAGAGGGTTATTTGGTCCAAGCTTTCTAAAATGTTGAGTACCTCTATTTTTAACAGCCAACTTTAGCTAGCTTTATTTTAGCTAGATTGTACAAGGAAAATCTTTGAATATGTATATCAGCATCAGTTTATTTCTTTCGCACTAGTGAAAGAAATAAACTGAAATTTCTAGTGCCTAGAAATATCTTGAAACTTTTAAAGATTGGTAGATATGTGGTTTTATTTTTCCAGCATTTAAGAAAAAAAAAAGACAATTATACACAGTCTAGAACAAAACTCAACATACAAGATTTTTTGTTTCTTTCCTAGTTTAAGAATGCTTATAGAGGTAAAGAACTTTCTCAAACAAAACAAAAATCTTCACCTAGTCCAATTTAAAAACCCATTTTCAGTATTTGACTGTGGTGCAGGAAGATGTTCCTTACAAATGACTGAAACTCTCTCTAAGAAATTTAAACCCTCTCATATTCTATTTTCCTGTATCAATTGTGATGCAACTTGATATCTTAAAATTAATTATGTGCACATAATAGTACTGTAAAGAAATGAGTAATGGTGTGGGTCCAGTGGAGGATAATGACGATGGTAATGGGACTGGGGCATCTTTCTTGTGAGGAAAGGTGAGGGAGTTGGCCCTGTTCAGCCTTGAGAAGAGATGACTGAGGGGTGACCTCATTAATGTATGTAAGTCTAAGGGGAGAAGTATACCAAGAGGAGGCAGCCAGGCTGTTCCTGGTGGTGCCAGTCACTAGGATAAGAGGCACTGAGCCAAAACTGATGCACAGGAGTTCCACTTGAGTATAAGGAAGAACTTCTTCACTGTGCAGGTGACCAAGCACTGAAACAGATTTCCCAGGGAGGCTGTGGAGTCTCCCTCTCTGAGGATATTCAAGAACTGTCTGGGTACAATCCTGTGTCATGTGCTCTAGGGTGTTCCTGGGTGAGCAGGAGGTTGGACCAGATGACCCACTGTGGTCCCTTCCAACCTGCCCCATCCTGTGATTCTGTAATGAAAACATTTCTGAGACTACAAGAGGCCTGAAACTTATCTTGTAAAACCACTATACCCTGCCCTAACACACTTCTAATTAAGCAATGAACAGAGTGAAGATTGTCTTCTTTGATTGACTTTTTTCAGCTACTTTCATGTGGATTTTGTTTATTCAAAATAATTAAATAGCTGTATAAGACCACAGAACTGTGTCTTTATGCTCAAATGAACAAAGAGAAGCAACAATTGTTTAACTTGGCAACTATTGTATGGCAATGATGAATGTGGAAACAAAGATTCCAGAAGCAGGCATCAAAATGGAAGCACCTTTTTCATCTATTTGCCTCTTCATTTAAAAGTGATGGCTTTTGGGGGCATGGTGTCAACAGAAGTTAATGGGATTTTCTTTAATAGGAAAAGTATTACTTCTATTCATTCATGTGAGGGCTTGTCCTGTGCTGTTCATGCAAGATGAAGAATATTAGGAGCCCATCTGTGCAGAGTGGGATTCCAGGAGCCTGGGGGTTGTGCTGTGTACAAATGCATGAGTCTGTTTACCTGTGCCAGGTTAGTCATGCAGGTGAGACAGAGGGATTGGTAATGAGGGCTCACCCTGCTTAGTCTCTGCACACAATGGGAACACCTAAAACTTTCTGTAGCCTGAAGTGAACCTCTCTGAGCTATCTAGGAAGGAGCCAGATTGAATCTAGATGCTGTGTACAGATTTTAGCCTGAGACAATCAGTCTTGCTGACATGGATCCTGCATAACACCCTATGACTTCTGTGTCACAGCTAACTTGTGTCTGGCCAGCTTGGGACAGACACAGGCGCAGAAGTTGTGTCTGCCTAGACGATCCACATGTATATATATCCATCCTTCCATAAATATGAGAAAGAATATAAATGTATTGCCCTGTAACAGTAAAATGCATCCCTAGAGAGCACAGTTGAATGGGACAAATGTACTGAGTACAACTGACTCCATAGGAGTCTCCCTCAGGCCTTAGTTGTTTTCATAATTGCCTTTGGAAAGCGGCTGACAACCAAGGAATGCATACCTGAGGGACATCTCTTCTTTATATCACTTGTCATCCCTCTTTTACGCTCAGAGACCTCTTCATTCATTATCTTCAGTCTTGCCTAGCACACAGCTTTGGAACCTCATCAATCCCAAAGACATGTTGTCCATAAACTGACAAAACAAAACCACTCTCAAGTATAGACTGGGTTTAAAAGATCTGCCTGCTGCATAGCCCTAAATGCAAATATGAAATAACTGCAAAGATGAGCAGCCTTGTATACTCTACCACTGATACTCCAAAAATGTTTTTTGCTCTCCTTGTGGGAGTATGCAGCAGTCATGTGAATCCTGTGGGCACCTGATTCTTGTGTTGGCTGCAAAGGAAGGATTTCTGGATGAATTTTACAATACTTAGAGAAGTACTTATTCAAACAGTTTTTACTTTCACATGTTTTAAGGTTTAAATAATGTCTTTTATAGTTTCAATTTCCATGTGCAAATATTCATCCAGCTTTTGGTTTTTTCCAGAAATTCAAAGGAGGATGAGGTTTAGAGGAGGGTCTTGTTTGCCTGAACATAGGCATGTGTCTTGGTTTGAAAAACAGGTGTCTGCTTGGGACGGCAGGGCCTCCCTTGGAATGGAGAATTCAAATCCCTTCCCTCCAAATTATTATAATTTAGAAAATTAAAGGGGCTTTCAGGCAAAGGTATGGGGATAGGAATAACAGTTCTTTACTAGTATGTATAACAAGGCAAACAGAACATCAACTATAGCATTAATAGTAAACAGAACCATGAACCTTGGGGCACTATGTTTCACAAAGCCCAGGGCAGTCTGATCATGGTGCCCCTGCAGGACTTTGAGAGCACCAGGCTGGAACGGTGGAAAATCCCAGGCTGGTGGATGAGATAAATCAGAAGCTCCGTGATGGTAGCTGGAATGGCAGGGATGTCCCGGCAGGGCAGGTGTCCTAGGTTAAAAATGTAAGATGTACCCCAAGTATGTATTCTATCGCCATCTTCATGAGCTGTTGAAATCAGGCAGGGCAGTGTTTCCATTATCTTCTGCTAATGGCCCATCAATGCCTTGCCCCATGACTCATAGGTAACTCCCTCCAGGAGCTATCTCTGTTTAATGGGCCATCAAGGACCCATTACATGACTCATAGAATGATATCAGNACAGCAGGGCAGTGCGGGGCCACAGAGCAGCAAAAAGCCTCAGAGCAGCGCTGAAGAAGCAGCGGTGGGGCAGGGCCGGCCCAGCTCCAGCAGGGCAGGAGGAGGCAGTTCAGAATTCTTGGGCACTTGAGCAGATGATGATAGATTTCCCAGGACCAGACTTGGTGGTGACAGTGAACTCCTCCTGCAGGAAGCAACAGCCTGGCCGTCCTCTCTCCAATGCCGAGAGCAAGAGAGGAGTAGCTGCCCCCAGCCCTGTTCTTTACCTGCCCCAAAAACTCACGTGATCTTGCCCCTCCCAACTTTTGGCCACCTTTTTGTTTTGGTCAATCAGCCATAAGTACCCAGTAGTTAGTCTCCTAACAACTAATGGGGTAAAATTCTATAAGTAAAAAAGAAACGAGTCTAACCCCCAACAGCATGCATCTAGCATGACTTGAGATGCCCTTTGATATCTTGGGCATCCAGGCTGGCAAATAAGCCACAGATCTGAACTCTTCTGGAGCAACAGTTCTAGAATATCTGAGAGCACATTAGCTTGTGTGATGTATGCAACATTCATCTTCTTGCTGTCAGCATAAACCTCTGGATTCTCTAGATAATACCATAGATAGTTAGTACTGATACCAGTGTCTGTATTCTAGACAGTTAAATGGATTGAGTTTGGGTTTTGGTGGCCAGGGTTTCTTGCTTTGTTTGTTTTTGTAATATAAAATGAATTGAATGCATATGTGATTGTGAAATTTGGGTGCCTTAAATCACGGCCTAGATTGTCTCCATGGTTGTTACTTCCAAGGTGAGACCTATGGTAGTACATCATTGCCTGTTTCAGAAGTCACATATGCTGTTTGTTTGCATTTCTCCCTCGTATCCATTGTTAGTTGTACTTGTGTGCTGCTTTATCCCATAGGAAATATCAGTGCAGGTTTTTGTTGCATGCACAGCGTGCTGGAAAACTGTATTTTTTATTTAGTAATAAAAGGAAAACCAACAAAACTATCCAGTCCATGTTATGCAGAAGTGGCCACATCAGCTACTCTGTACATTTGAAGCAAAATCATTACAAGGCTATCAGCACACAGCAGTTTAGTTCACAGCCTGGAGATGGTGAAAAAAGAAGATTGACTAAATCATTGATGCTTTACTGCGCAAAAGCTCAAGAAGAAATGATCTCTTTCCTCCTCTCCTTCCTCCTTATCTTCCAAATAAACCAACCTATCAAAATATGAATAGATGACCATAAGATATAGGGGGAAAATGCAAAATATAAACAAAGAATAAAGATTTTGGGGAAGTGAATTACCTGAGAAGGAAAAGAGAAAATTAAGCATCTGACTAGTGCTCAATAGAAATGAAAAAATATTAGCAAATGACAGCAAAAAGTCAGAGTTTTTGTTGTCTTTTTTTGGCAACAGTCTGCACTGAAAAGGTTAATTTTAGTCAGGTGGCTAGCTTAAAGCTTCAAGCTAGATAATCCAAAAATTTACCCTATATCATCTAAGTGATGGAAGGTCATTCAAACCTGCAGGTAGAACTTTTGAAAATCTGAAGGAACTGGAGCTGAGTTAAGCTTCCAGAGGACCAGAAAATCGACCACAAAAATGCCTGTCGTTTTCAAAGGGAAAGCTTCCCCCCTCCCTCCACTGTCCCAGCTCAAGGAATTATAAGATTAGGTACTTTTCATTTCAACAAAGATATTGAAATATAATGAGGTAAACCTTGTGTAAACACCTAGAAGATAAGAGAAAGAAAACTTTTAGCAAATACTTTGTCAAACATATATTAAACCAATCTAAGGCAGACCAGTAGTAAACCCTCTGTTACAAAGGCTCTTATACCTATCTTATTTACAATTTTTGGAGACAAACTAGGAAGATACACAACAGCTCTTTGGTGGATGGGCTGCTGTTGGAAAACTTCTTGGAGAATAACTTTTGAATATTAATTGTCATAGAATATATCAGGGGGAAATGATGCAAACTCAAACAGGGCACATTTCCTTGAGAGCAAGAACCAAGAGTGACCTGAAGACAGAAGCTGCAGATTGCACAAATACAGGGTAGATAAAAACAGGCTGAACAGCTGCTTAGTAAGTGGTACAAGAGATTACAGAGGCACATAAGGCAAGCATGCAGCAGTATTGTTTTGCCACTTGTCATATAAGGTGTGTCCTTGGATGGATAAACAGAGTTAATTTTTGTGAGAGATGTGAAATGGCTGTTCCTATTTGATCCTGGTAACATCTGAGTGCACTTGGGAGGAGTCTTTACTACTTATTTTCAGTAAAATATACATAACTGGAGAGAAGTGCATAGCAAGCATGATATAGAAAATCCTGTGAATGAGGAAAAGCTAGTGGAAGCCATGGATTTCTTTAGTTAAGGAAAGATATAACTGAAGGCAGGCATGGGATCACTTTTCAAGAAATTAGTTATAAAGAAAAAGGGAATAAAGCCTTCTCTGTATTTTATGAAGAAAAGGACAAAAAGCCATAAGTCTTTAAACATCAGTCAAGGCTGTATAAGTATAGCTGAACCTGCGTTGGGGAGTGATGGGGAATGGATGATCTAAGTGCTTTCCAGTCTCATGGTGTGTGAATTATAGCTCTGTATCTATATCTATATTAAGTAAAACCAATATTTTATTTATTGTTGATGGTTCAATTCTTAAGTACTTCTTTTAAAATGCAAGTTTGTCAGGCATAGATAATTGGCATATCTATGAAGTATGAATACCTTCTTTATTTCGTCTGTCTTAGAGAATAAGTATATGAACTGAGTAAGTCATCATTCCCTCATCTTATCTCAGCTGGACATGACCAGAATCAGTGCAAGAAACTGAGTCAGGTCTTTAGAAAGGCTTCAATTATTTTGGACTGATTTCATTTTAATGTGTTACAGTCGCACTGTGATTAATGTGTCTAGTCATGGTACAATTTTCAGTAGAGCTGTCACAGACAGTCCACTTTTGAAGAGATTTTGTTGCTGATCAACCAAGAAAGAAATTAGTTATAACTGTTGACATTTCTACATATATTTGCCTACTAAAGCTTCCTACTGAAACAGAACAGTGTTATCAGCCCTTTTGGGTCTTGGGGACTGCATTCTCGCCCTCACACATTACATTATGCCTCACTGATGCAGTTTCACCTTGAGGGCTCAAAATCTCTGTGTTCTCTGAGTCAAAATGGGAACATGAATTCACTGTGCTTATATGTTCAGTTAATATTAGGTATGTGAATTTCTCAGGATCTTCTGCTGGAGCACCATGTGTGGCATCGGACAGAAAGAGAAAGGGGTCTCTGTATGCCAGACACGCTCTGGCCATTCCCACAGATAGCTCATTTCTGAAGCAGCACAGGCAGAAAAAACCTCAATACTTGAAAATTTCAGGAATTGTAACAGTCTCTACTGATTCTGTGGATTGTCCTGACCCAAGTGCCCTTGGTATTGTTGAACTTCATGAGATTTTTCACCTCGTGGATCCCTTGGAGGTCTCAGGCCTGGTTTGTTCAGTAGCAGTTTCATTGGTGGCTGCTCCACATAACTGATACACCAGTTAGTGGGAGAAGAAAAGGATGTTTGAGTAGCATGTACGTTATTTGTTTAAAGCTTCTAATTACTCAAGAAAGCCTAAGATAGGAAAAGGATTTCAACTATATCTTTGTTCTTTCAATTTTGAGTTAGCCTAAGTGGGGCTTATCTGCTGAACTCTTGACTTCTGAAAATGTAGCTGGTTATTTAGACCGTATAGGAAAAACAGAAAGAGTGTCTAAGAAGGTAATTTTTCTTATTTATTTTAGATGCCTGTCCTGAGTTGCAGTAATTTTCTATGCGAAAGTATCCACAGGTTAATATTGTGGGATGGCAGATGACTGACATTGTAAGCTAAAATTTTTGAGCTAGCACATATAGCACTTACTCATTTTTTACTAATTTTTTGTCCTTTTTAACCGCAGCCTCAAATTCACAGTGTTAGTTTGACTTTTTCCTCTTTTTATTCTTTATTTTTCTTCCAATGCTTAAATATGTTTCCTATTCTTAAGGTTCTGCCAAGATCTACATTAACCTGGAATATCATTTGGGTAAGTTCTGCATGATAATAGAAATAGCATCCCAGATGAATCATATCTGACATGCATTAAAATTATGCAGAAACATCTAACTAAATTATGACTAATACAGGAATGACACACTGTCTGACAACTCAGGCAAACATAAGTCACTGCCTATAAATGGAGAAGCTAGAATCAGCTGAAAAGCAGTTAACTCTTTCAACCTGAAACAATAAAACCCATGTTGGTCTTTATCAAACTGAATATAACACACAGTGGGTATGATTGGCCTGGGTGTGGACTAGGAGAAGCGTGAGCTCTTGGCCAGTGAGTATTATGGGGACCTGTCTGGAGCACAAACTCAGCCTCTCCAAGGTGCCCAAGGTGCCCTGGTCTCTGCCAAACAGGGAGAAATTCTTAGGCTTTAATGTGGAGGCAGAACTGTGAGGTTCATAAATTCTTATTGGCCTTGCAAGAAGCAGGGCCATGGTGCTGTAGTGCTGTGCAAATTAGCCTTATCTGAATTAATTAAGACTCATAAACTGAACTCAATCAAGTGGTGCTTTTGCCTCCAAGTCCTGGAAGACACTCATTTAGAACCCATTCTGGGGTCTTTGCACAGAACACCATTAAGCCTTACAATAACATCCTTCAAAAGGCAGCAGCCTAGTGCCAGTCTCTAACTGCTTTCAACGCCACCAGAGCAATCTGCACTCAGGCAACAAAGTCCTGCAGAGTGATGTGGTCACAGGCAATGGTGCCATGAGGGTCAGGTGCATCAAGCTGGGTCAGGGAGTGTGGCAGTGCCTGCAAGAGCTGTTGGTACCAGGACAGCACTGACACCAATGCAGTGACTGAGGTGTGCCTGCCACACAGCTGCCTCCAGCAGTGTGCAAACATCAGGCAGCACTGGAGACAAAAGCTGTGGTTCTGCTCTTCTCTTTTATGTTGTGTTGATCTTGCTTGGCTCCAAAGGAAGTAGTTTCAGCAGCAGCAGCAAGGTCTACACTCTCTTAACTATTTTTAGCCCCTGAAAGTAAGAAATTAGTCTTTTCAAATACAGTCACACAAGAGCTTTTCTTATAAAACTTCTAACTAAAAAGCAAAAGGATTAGAGATATCAAAACCTTAACCATTTTCATTTTCTTCCTTTCCTCTGCTAGCAATAGGACTTTTTCAGGTTTTTAGTGGTAGTTGTTGCTGTGGAATGAAGCAGAAAAAACCACACTTTTCAAAACCCTGAACCATTTTCACCTGTTTGATGCTGCATCTAGCTTTTGTGCTATCCCTGTTGTGACTCTGGTCCCCTTGCTTCTGTTAGAGTAGTCTAAGAATGCTTGCAAATCCTGGAGCTGAACCTGCAGCTCTCAAGGTGCTTTACAGCCAAACACAGTTTCCTGCAGCCATGGACAGAGCAGCATGAGGAGGAGTATTATCCCATAGTTATTCAGAAAAAAATTTATAGGAAGAAATGCAGACTTTCATTCCCAAGCCGCTTCAGAGTCATCAACGGGTGACATTTACTGTGCTGGGGACTAAATTTTTTGAGATGACTTTCAAGTTTCTGCTTGAAATAAGAAATGAAATCTGCAAAAAATGAGGGAGGACACCTTTGGATACAATTTTATGAAATCAGAGAGCATTCAAATAAGCATTTGAATGTTGTTTGACAAGCAGCAGTCAGATTGCTTTCATTATCAAAGTTTGCAATGTGTTTTCTGAAGCATCACAGTGGTGCATGTGACTTCTGAAATTTATGTTTGCTCTTTGGCAAGTAATTTTCTTCTTTATTTTCTGAAAATCAATGTCTCATACCACCTCTCAGAGGGCACATCTTCACAGGGCAAGGACAGATGAAGTTTTAATGGCTTCTGTGCAGCAAGTGTGGCAGAGCTTATTATTATTCTCTCACAGGGTGCATTGGAAAGTAACACTTAATAAAAAGGACCACAGGAAGTCAAAATCAAGTGGTACCTTTTTTATTAAATACAAAGCATCTGTGGTTTATACAATTTGGGACAAATGAAGCTCAGTCTTATAGTTTGTTTATTCCTTTTGAAGCCATCAAAGAAGACATTACAAAGCTGCTTAAGGTTCTAAATACAGACAGACATTCAGATCCACCATGGGTCTGATGCAGAGCAGCATCTAATCTTCAAGTGCCAGGTATTCAGGACTCATATGTAACACAGAGGTATTGGGTGTGCTTGAATAAATCAGCCCTATCTGGGACTATATGCACTTTCTGTAGTAATTCCAGGCATTTTTATTTTTTTAAACTGAGATCCACAATCCTCTTCGTATCTACAGTCTCACTAGCATCTAACACATAGCCAAGATTTTTTAAAATGAAAAAAAAAATTAAGTGTCATAGTACATTCCAGCTCCAGACACCTAAAAATGTAGGTGAGCTAAGAGCATTCACCTTTTGAGTAAGATCTTTAATCTCTGCAGACAGTGGGGTAGAGGTAATGCATATGGAGAGCTGTTCAGTTCAGAAATGGGACTTGAAGTATAGTGAGGTGAACAGGTCTCTGTACTTCAATGAAGTGTGATTTGCTTCTAAGCTGAAATTAGTTCCTCACTTGTAGATGTCCAGAGCTGTTCCAGACAGCTCTGAGGCATCCTGCCTTATCTCCAGATAACATTCCAGGATGTGTGTGACACTCATCAGTCCTGGGTAATTCCTGCCTTTCAGCTCTCTCACGTGCTCATCCCAGAGTACCAAATGTAGGCAAACAGCTCAAGCTGCCATGATTGCTTAAACAGCCAGGGTATAAATCATCTGCAAACTATTAGATGGTCAACTAACATCTTTTTAGGAACTATGGGAAATCCCTCTGGGTCTCCAAGTGTTGTCCCAAAGGCTCCATCCCTTCACCACCACCCACACACAGAGATTTTTCAGAGGCTGTAAGATATATCATATGGCACTAGTTTTCTCTTTTATCACCTATATTATCCTGGTTCATGTGCTGTAGGCTGGCATGGAAGAAACCAAAATCTAGGGGTCTGAATTTGTTTTAAACCTGGCTGAACGGAGTACCAGTGCTGATCTTTTCTGAACAGAAGTGCTTCCTCTTCACTTCTGTATGGCTGCTAGCTCTGACCCTCCCTATCCAGGTTATTGTTCTGGAAGACAAAGTTTTCTATTTTGAAGAACTGGAGTGCTGTTCTCCCTGTTCTCCCTGTTCTCCATGTTCTGCTGATGCAGAGAGTTAGCCACAGGCTGCAGTAAAAAGCAAATTGTAGTTTCCACTGCTATAGACCTTGGATAGGTTGTATATCATGTACAATACATGCTGACACTTCACGTGGGAGGCAGTAGTTGGTGGCTTGGGTTTTCCTCCCTGTTGAAGTAGGATGACAGCTGGGAGTTGAGGAACCTGCTGGCTCTGCAGATATTTTCTATTACTGCAGAAATTTCTCTGCTGTAATGGTGATATGGTCCATTGAACTTGTGACTTGGTGAACTTCCACCTTTTCCAGTTAGTCCTCCAGAAGAAATCAGAAGGGTACCTTGGAGCTGTTGTTGCAGTATCTTTGCAGGCTCAGCTGAAAAAAAAAAAAAAGGTGTCTCAAAGTATTTGAAGTATTTGGGGCACATTTTGAAACTTAATTTTCAAAATGAAGGCTAGACTGCAATGTAATCAGTTCAGCCCAGGGGTGAGATATGCAACTGAGAGTTATTAAAAACTGCACTGTTTCAGTTGATTGCAGGACATAATCGGGCATTTTATAAAGCTGTAAGTGTCTTCAGGAGTTTCAGCTACTTTGTGAAGAGAAAAACTTCTCCTTGTAACCACTAGCTCAGTTAGTCTGAAGTACTTAATTCAAAACATCTCAGACTCAGCACAGTTCCCATGGAACTGCAACAGTTTTCTGCCTAGCCCAGAGCTATAGATGCTCTGAGCATCAGGGTCAGTGCGTTGCAATCCCACCAACATATCTGCTGTGGGCAGGAGAATACTGAAACCCCCTGCAATTGCTCTCATAAATCAATGTTTTGCTCTCATAAATCAATCAAACAGCTATTTTTAAACAAACTGACAAGAATGTCATATGCACAGAACAGTTGCTGGCTCTGGGGAATTTCTGCTGCATTGTAAATTTTTATAAAAAGTTGGTTTTAATCTGACTTGAATTTGAAGTTGAATCTTATTTTGAATTAAGATTGTATGCTGAAAACATGTGCACTGAAACTTCTTTTTTACTGGGCATTCTGTGTCAGGAAATCATACTGGAAAAGGGCACTCTGATTACAATTGAAATTAATGGTACCTCAGCTTTTACCAAGCAATGTCTGCAGTTACCAAGCTCTTAAAATCAGTGTGCATTCACTCATTCATACTGAATAATCCCCTCCTGTTCATTTTATTAAGTCCCCAGAGTGAGCCACAGGTAAAGGAAAGCAATTAATTCCTTTCCAATGGCACATCTAAAAACATGCATTGAAGAAAAAGTGACCGAATATGCTTTTCATTAATTTTATTAAAAGAAATAAGCAGGAATCAATTCAAAGAGGACACAATATTTAAGCCTTCTACAAGTACTTCTCAATCACTTAAGACTTCATAAGTACAGATATCAAATTACGGTCAAAATGAAATCATGAAAAAATTTATCAGAACCACTAGCAGTAAATCCTCAGATTAGTTAAAACCATCAAATGAACACTGCAAATAATCACTCCTAAAACCTAAATCAACAATTTCAGTGAGATAACTATTCATTGAGTTCCAAAACACGATGTACCACAGACATGGCATAAATCTTTAACTGGGTAAAGAATTTAGCTTAAAAAGAAGTAGCATAAATCTACAGTATAATCTCAGAAGTCAATTAATATTTTTTGCTTGGAAGTTCACCACCAAATACACATGCTAATCAGCTTGGTCTTTCTCTCCTCTCTCCCAGGGATTATAAATGTTACAACATGTTTTGATGAGCACATATTCCAGTGGTTTTGTCACAGATCCACCACCGAAAAAAACTCAGGAAAACCACAATGTTTGTTTGTAAGGGAGAGTGTTCTAGTTTAATATGGAAATATTCTCTGCCGCTTTCCTACTGAATTTACATAATTTTTAATTATGGAATAAATACAACCAGGGATATAAGCAAGCCCAGAACTTAGAGAACAGCCTTTTCCTCCTCTTTCCGTTGCTGTTTGCCATAACCACTGGACACGGATCTTTTTTGTTTACTGATGTTTATTCCCAGAAGTGTTAATGTTATTTTTGCTTGCAAAACAGCCATCTACCAATAGGTGGCGTCAGAGGGGTTCCTTCATCAGACTCCCCGTCTGATGGTGGGAGAGTGATGTGAATTACTCCACTGGGGATTTCGAACTCTTCTGCTTTAAGAGGTGTATAATTGTGGAGGGGGGGGCAAACAGCACCTGCACATTCAGCTCAGGAACACTGAGGAGTGCGTTTTCAGCTCCAGGTTTTGAATGACACAACTGCCCTGCAGGCCCAGGCTATGCAGTGGAGCAAAAATTTCTGAGCTGTTCCAGGATGTAGAATTTAGCTGCAGATTTTGCCCTTAGTAACTTTAAAACATCAAAGTCTTTTACTGAGTCTGGCTCAAGGTGGTTATGAATGAAAAGGTTACCAAAACTATCAGCATCATGATGACCACAGAAAGCTATATAAGCAATACTGAAACTCTTGTGTGAACTTAAATTTTAAGTGAAAAATAATTTTAAAGAAACAAAAGCTGCTCTACGATAGATTTTTGTCAGGTTCTGGTGCACCACTCAAAATGAAAATGAGTAAAACTTTCTGTAATGCTTCTCTCACCAAGACTTCAGTTGAAACTGCCCAAGATCCACAGTCCTTGAAAGAAATACTTGAATGGAGGACAGAATGATTGGGTTCAGGTGGGAAATTTATATTGCACTGCTGTCACAAGAGCAGAATACCCTAAATACAAAGTGTGCCATCTTTGTGAATAATACTGACAAAGGAAATAAACCTCAGTCCTACTATACCAACCTAGATGAATGACATCTGGCACTGCACAGATGTTAATTTAGACACATCTGATGGTTTGTTCCTGACTTTTAAAAAAGAATTAGCAATCATAACGCAAAGAAGATCAATTAGCATTTACCTGAAAGGTTAAGATGTATCTTAAATGTGAACTGCAAGTACTAATCTAGGAAATATTTTTGATGGAAAATGACTGAGAAAGAGTAACAGACTGAGGCAGACCTTTCTGATGGCAAATGTTACTTAATTTAACTAGACTTTCATTTCAGCCTTGATTCTAGTACTTATCCAATCACAGCTCTCAGCCCTCAGTGCCAGAGTGCTATTCTCAAATTACAGTTGTCTGAAGCAGAAGACAGATGGGACAGATACCTCTGCAATGATGAGAGAAGTGGAAATGCTTTGCCAAAGACCAGCTTCTTCCCTGTCGTGTGAGCTGGAGCATGTGTTAGCACAGATGGACAGAGTAGCAGCTGGAATGCCTTCAACTTCCCCAGAAGATGCTCTTCAGCTACCAAATGTTGCATAACAGTTCCTAGGTTTTGGCTGATAGAGTGGTGCACCAGGACCTGACAGAAATCCATACTAGAGCTGCTTCAGGTAACCTCTCAACTATGTTATCCCTGCCGCGATCTGCCAGAAGCCCCATCTCACTGGATGCTTATGGATCCCCAAAGCAGCTGCAGCCCATGGTGGCAGACACTTACTGAGATGCTGTTCCTTGTTCTTCAGTTATAAAGGGCCACATGCAGAAGATATTCCTGCTCTTGGGCTTGCTGGAGGTGGTGTTAATACTTCTGGGTGATATTTGATGCCTTGGAGGCACGTCTCCCAAATGCTAATTACAACCGTGTAATTTCTTTCCTGTGCCATTCTGTAACGGAGGCTTAGTAGCAATGCATCTACCAGATGAACCAAGATGTAGATTCAATAGCCAGGATTACCACAATCCTGTAAAATAAACATACTTTTTTTTCCTAGCTATATGGCAAAGCAGTTTATATCTGTCAGATTTAACTGAGAGACTGGTGAAACCTGTTAGAAGAGCAATGATTCTGGGTACCATCAGAATAAAAGACATGAATTTTGAGCAGTTTTACTGCAATGTTTAATGAACAGATTGTCCTAGGATTTAAAATGTTATTAATTAAGGACCTCAATTGCCATTAAGCACTATTTGTCTTGTTAGTATAACCATTGCTTGTAAATAGTATCGTTGCTAAGAGTCATGTTCCATGCCACAATGAGTCAGAATATTTAGGAGGAGGAATATAACTAAGTAGTTCAACCTCCTCCACTGGTTAGAAAGAAAACACAGTTATTACTATAAAAATGACAGCACCAAGAAAGGGCTGCTAGGCAGGGTGGTTTTAAAAGGTTTTTGCTGCAAGAAAAAACATTATGAAGTCATTAATAGCTATTAGAAACTTTCATAATTCAATTTTATAGTAACACTTGGACAGCCTTCTGCAGAAAGAGAGGTAGAAAATGTCAATTTGCTATTGCTCAGTCATTTTAAGCCACTTCCCTTACAACACAATTTAGCTCTTAGCTGCACAAGTATAAGGAAGCATCTAACCTTTCAATTGTATTTAAGTGAGTATGCTGTGGAGATAAATCAGAAAGGAAACTATAAAATCCAATTTTTATAATGGATTGCTAGACCAGCTGTTCTCCAAAAAATTTTGAGGCCACCATGATGTTTGCTACAATTTCGAGTTACTATCTGATTGCTGTTTGGAGGTATATATATTTTCTTATACCAGAGAAGGTTTAAAAAAGTTAACAACAGAAGTTGATTAACACTCACCTTTGCACTGAAGTTGGAAACAATTTTAAACATTAGGAACATATCTTGAGTTTGCATATATCAGTCAAAGATAAGATAATAATATGGCTGAAGGAGTGAGTGTTGGCTAATACATAAACCAAAGGAGTTAGATTCTACCACAGCTGTGGAAAGGTTAATCTTAAAAAGCATCAGGTGGCCAGGAGACATGTATAAATTATTGCTGATCTCCAAACCTCGCTTTGTGGAGTTCCTGTGTCTCAAACCCATAATATTTCTTGTCTGTTCCTTGTAAAAAAGTGATCACAACAACCAGAACCCATGCAGTGACTGCATTATTTCACTGGTATAGGTGCAGTAGTAAAAAAAAATGAGTGAATTTCTTTTTCATTTACCTTGAGAGGAACTCGTGAAAGATTTCCGCACCAGGAGTCTTTGGGAAACACAATAAAGGCTCTATCACAGAACAAAATGTCAAAAGATNCTTCACGGTGTTCACCCAAGAGCTCTCAAAATGTTGAACATCTGAACTGATGCACAACCATGAGTTTACAATTGCTTATGCATTACAGTACCAGGCTGCTGTGGGACTATTTTGGACAGGGTTCCAGTTAGGTGCAATGAAATAAGCTATATGAGGATCAATGAGCCTATATGATCAATAAGGCTATATTAGGAAGAAATTTTGTGTATAAATTACTTGGGAAAAATCACATAGATTTTTTTATAGGCAAGTCCCATCTAACAGAGCTACTACATTATGCTGAAAATGAAGAGGATGGACAAAGAAGGCCTGTTTGCTGTGTATATTTGATTTTATAAAAGCATTTGGACCAGATTCCTCTCCAAAAGCTCTTAAAACTATCATAAAATAAGGGAACATGGCCTCATATTGATAAAGGGGAATAAATGCTCTAGATTCAAACTTAAGGCGGTAATCAGTGACAAAAGCTGTTCAGGGTGAAAAAGTTAAGGGTAAATCTAGGTAAAAAGATAATAAAGAGTGGCAGAAGACTCTAATGACATGGCATGGATGATAAAATAGCAGGTGAAAATCAGTACACATAAAATATGATCAAAGCTTCCAGAAGAGCTGCTATGTAGGCAGTAACTTAAATAGATACAGAGTGCTCAGCCTGAAACAGACAACTGACAAGAGGTGTAGGATGCAGGTATATAAAATATTCACTGGCATGGGTCAGGGGTATGGGAAATGATTCCAGTGTAAGAACTATACAGCCTTCAAGTAAGCCAGCAGGAGCCAAATTCAAGAGTGAAAAGGAAGTGACTCTCCAGATAATACATGGTTAAACCAAGGATTACACGAAAGTACTGAAGGTACTAGCTTACTGTTCTTTAATAAGTTATCAAATGACATTATGGGAGAAGATCACACAGAATGATCTGAGATACAAAGACCCCACAACTCCTTCTGATGCTCCCTGGGTCACAGATTCCTGCAGGGTTGGAAGGCGGCCAGGAATGAGAGGAGTCAAGCAGCAGTAAGAAGGCAGGCACTGTCCCATCTCAGGAGGTGGTGACCAGCCTGCATCATGCCAGGCAATATGCATCAGTAATGAGGGATTAGAAGTGTACATAATGGCAGATAAGTAGCTACAATGACCTATTAATATATTCAAATAATTTCAGCATTGCAAGCTATTCTACTTTTACACCAGCCTTTGGTCTTATCAGCATTTTGTTGACTCTAAATTTTTTTCCAGCGAGTCTAATACAAAGAAAAGGTAAAGAACCCTGTATTTCTCAGACTGGTTTGCAATTGAGAATACGGTGCTTTTTTATTTTTAACAGTTGATACAAACTGGAATGAAGAGTTTTAATTTGAAATTAACAAAAATCAAGAGTCTTTACTGAGTTAAAGACAGACTGTTGCTTCCCTATAGACAATCACCTTCAGAAAGCCCTTGGTAAAGACATGGTAAAGTTTGAAGATATTTCCCAGACAGCATCGCATTTTTATTAGATTTCGTCAATTAATTTTATTCATCAGAGACAAGAAACATAACATTTCTCCAGTTGGTTGCTCCTATTTGCAAAAAATTAGTAATCTGGAAAGTATGTAATGGAAATATCTTTTTGCCTAGTTCTAGTTGAGAATCTTTGGGATTATCTATTAAAATATTTATTCCCTAATAGTACATCTTCTACTTGATTAGTTTCCAGTGATACCAAGAATGACATTTGCATGGGTTTTTTTGTGAAAACACAGACCTCAGATTTTCTGACCTAGGTTTTCATAGACATTCAGACTAAATCTTCTGATGATTAAGGGTAGGGTAAAAGTTGCAGCAGCTCCCCATTGTGACTGCCTGAATCTTCCTAACACTCATTTCCACAAAACAATTATTTTCACAGACCTGCTCCTCTCATCTTTAAGTTTGGTAGAATCATTCAGCACATGTTTTGAATGTGTTCAGCTTGCTTTCACATGCTGCCTTTTTTTTGTGCTGCTATTGGGTATATTTCATCTGTCTTTCACTGGTTCTCTCTTTCCATCACAGAAGTGGCACCTTGTTATATCCTTATCTAACAGTCTCTTCTAGCTCTTGAAATACTCATCATACACTCATGTGGTTTATCATCTGCTCCTTTTACCTAACAACTCTGACACCTTTTTGGCCAGTCATATTCAGACTTTTAAAATCTGTTTTCTCAAATTAATGCTTTGCCTGTAAATGCAGCTAAAATTAGGATTTCAATCCTAATATAAAATGATGGCTCAACAAGAAGAAGAGGAAGTGCTAGAATTACAAATAAACACTACAATATTTAATTAATCTACTACTCAGTTCCTGATGATTTTACAAGAGCTAAACTAGGTTGGCACTGAATAACATATGTTCAACCACTGCACCCAGGCGCCAAAGACATTGCAGCTGCACTGTGAAAAATATAGTATGTGGGCTCTCCCCAGATGCAAATATAATGTAAATGTAAATTTATACAAATAGAAGCTATGTGCAGACTTCTGTGTGCAATCTTACTTCCTCCAATTCTAATCAATGTGATTCTGTTGGATTAACACCACGAACAGTGGAGCCATTAAACATAGAGAAAAGGGTCACCAGCATATCTGACCTCTGCAGCACCAACAAAGATAAAATGTGACAGCAGTAATTCTGGATGCCACAGGATTGCTGACTGCAGAGCCTTCATGCCTCATAATAATCCTGAGATACATCATTCCCTTGCAGTATGAAGGAATTCCAGCTGCTCCAGTCACTAAGTCAGATTCATCAGGATCCCAATTGCAATGTCCCTATGCAAATAGCATGGGAATAAACAAGTGGAGTTACAGATGCGCATGCCTGCAGGGCTGTGATCTCATTGGCATCGTGGAGACAGGGTGGGATGGCTCCTATAACTGCAGAGTTGGAATGGAAGGCTTTTTAGGAAGGACAGGTGGGGGAGATGAGAAGAAGGTGTCACCCTCCATGTCACTGACCAGCTGGAGTGCATGGAGCTCTGCCTGCAGATGCATGGGGAACAAATCAAAACCTTATGGGTCAGGATTAAAGACGGCAGGGACAGGTGACATTGTACTGGGGATCTGCTTTAAGCCACCAAAGAAAGAAGACTGAGCAGATGAGGCCCTCTACAGACAGATGTGAGCAGCCTCATGTTCACAAGTTCTGATCCATGCAGGGGACTTCAATGACCCCAGTATCTGTAGGACAGACAACACAACAGGGCATAAGCAATGCAGAAGTTTCATGGACTGTGTTGCTGATAACTTCCTTCTCTAAGTGATAGAGGAAACAGTGAGAAGAGATGCTATGCTGGAACTTGTTCTCACCAACAAGGAGGCGGTGGTGTGGAATGTGAACTTCAAGGGCAGCCTTGGCAGTAGTGACCATGAAACAGTGGAGTTCAAGATCCTTAGGGAAGCCAGGATGGTGCACAACAAGCTTACTAACCTGGACTTCAGAGAAGCAGCCTTTGGTCTCTTCAGAAAGCTGTTTGGTAGAGTGCTGTGAGATAAAGCCCTGGAGAGAAGAGGGGCCCAAGAATGCTGGCTAATATTCTAGGATCACTTCCTCCAAGATCAGGAACAGTCCCAACAAAGAGGTAGTCAGACAAAAACTGGCTTGCATGGATCAATAAGGAGGTTATGGACAAAATAAAATACAAGAAGGAAGCCTACATAGGGTGGAAGCAAGGACAGCTACCCTGTGAGAAACAGAGATATTGCACAAGCATCCAGGAATCAATCAGATTAAGAAAGCTGAAGTTCTGATAGAATTAATCTGGCCAGAAATGTCAGAGGCAACAAGAAAGGCTTTTGTATTTACCCTGGTGATGAAAGGAGAACTAGGCAAAATGTTGGCCCTTTCTGGAAGGAAATGGTGGACCTGACTCCATGGGGTATAGAGAAAACTGAGGTAATCAATGACTTTTTTGCTTTGGTCTTTGCTAGCAAGTGTTCCAGTCACCCAAGTTGCAAAGGGCAAAGGCAGGGACTGGGAGAATGAAGAACCACCTGCTGTAGGAGAAGGTCTGGCCTGAGACCATCTAAGGAACTGGAAGTTAGACAAGTCCATGGGACCTGATGAGATGCATCTGTGGGTCCTGAGGGACCTGGCTGAGGAAGTGACTAAGCCATTATCCATCAGATTTGATAAGTCATGGCAGTCTAGTGAAGTCCCCATGTCTGGTTAAAGGGGAAACATAACCCCCATTTTTTCAAAGGGAAGGAAGGAAGACCTGGAGAACTACAGGCCAGTGAGTTTCACATTGGTGCCTGGCAAGATCATGGAGCAGATCCTCAGCAGAGTTCTGTGCTGAGGCAAATGGAAAATAAGGTGGTGATTTGTGACAGTCAACATGGCTTCATTATGTGCAAATGGTGCCTGGTAAATTTGGTGGCCTATGACAAGGTTACAGTGTTGGTGGATAAGTAAAGAGCAACTGGTGTCATCTTGTAAACTTGTGGACTTGTGCAAAGCATTTGACAGTATCCAGCATAACACTCTTGTCTCTAAACTGAAGAGACACACATCTGACAGATGAAGCACTCTGTGGGTAAGGAATTGTATAGATGGCCACCCTCCAAGAGCTGCTGTCAGTGGCTAGATGTCCACGTGGAGAGTGCTGACCAGTGATGTTCCTCAAGGCTTGGTATTGGGTAGGATGCTCTTGGACACTTTTGCTGGTAACATGGACAATGGAACTGGGTGCAACCACAGCCACACTGACCTCCAGACATGCTGGATGGATGGGATGCCATCCAGATGGACTTGAATGGGCTTGACAAGTGGGCCTATGCAAACCTCATGAGGTTTAATGAGAGCAAGTGCAAGGTCCTGCTCATGCAATCACAAGTGCCAATACCTGCTGGGCAGAGAGTGGACTGAGAACAGCCTTGAGGAGAAGGCCTTGGGGTTGTTGGTGTACAAGAAGCTCAACATGAACCAGCAATGTGCACTCGCAGCCCAGAATGCCAACTGTATCCTGGGCTGCATCAAAAGCTGAGAGGCCAGCAAGGCAAGGGAGGTGATCCTGCCCCTCTGCTCTGTTCTTGTGTGGGATGCCACTTGTAAGGAGTGTCCAGCTCTGGAGACTCCAAGATAGTGAGTTAAAGTCAGTCCAGAGGAGGGACACAAAAGTAATCACAGGGCTGAAGCATCTCTCTTCTGAAAACAGGCTGAGAGTTGGAGTTCTTCAGCCTGGAGAAGAGAAGGTTTGGGGAGACCCGATAGCACCTTCCAGTACCAAAAGGGAAGCTGCAAGAAATCTGGAGAGGGATTTTGGCAAGGACAGATAATGATAAAACAAGGGGGAATGGCTTCCAAATAGAAAAGGCTAGGTTTAGATTATATATTAGGAAGAAAATCTTTATTGTGAGAGTGGTAAGGCACTGGAATAGTTTGCCCAGAGAAGTTATGGATGCCCCTTCTCTGGAAGTGCTCAAGGTCAGGTTGGATAGAGCTTTGAGCAACCTGATTTAGTGGAAAGTGGCCCTCCCATGTTAGGTGGATTGGAACTAGATAAACTTTGAGGTACCTTCCAACCCAAACCATTCTGTGATTGTGTGAAAATTCTGTCAGGTATGATGAGACCTCTGGTGGCTAGTTTTAAACTTATTTCTTCCTTCTGAATTCTGATCAGATTTGTTAGCTAAGCACTTCATAACATTCTGTGAGTATATTTTACATATGTAAAGAGTTACTGATTTCCCAGACACTTACTGATTTCAACAGCTGGTCTCTATCAGCTATATTGCATAGCTGTGCAATCAGTGTCATTGTGATGAAAGCTGTGGCATGACATGAAATGTTTCATGATGTGCAGATAAACCAGATTGGAAAGTGCATGAATTCTAACAGCATTAATAAAATAGGACAAAATTATTTGCTATTGACTGTTTTATTGATCATTTCTGCTCCAGTGATTTAGCTGTAGAGTACGCTAGAAGCTAATTATTTTCTTGTAGCACTTATAATGCTAATGACATATGGACTCCTTGCAAGCAAATTGGTTTTGCACACTGAAGTGATAGCACAATCGATAGGCACCGCTTAACTACCAGTCCCACAGAACATCATATTAACTTTAGTAAAAGTTTATGTACATTTTTTCCCCCCTACAAGTTGTGTTATGCTAAGACAATAACCTTGAAGTGTTAGTAATTTGCTGGAGATTTTCACACTGAGTACTGGTGAATTTTAAACTGCCTCACTTTGATTTTTGTGTTTATAGTCCTGTTTTTTATGTTTCATATCCTTAAAAGATACATGTTTCTGTGAGGCTTCCTAGAAAAATACTCCGAGGGAAAAAAACGCAAAACTTAAAACACACCTTAATTAAGCAACAATATTTTTGCAATTTAACTAAAAATCAGAAAGGCAAAATGGCACATGCTTTTCTGGGTTACCTGTGTTTGTCTTCTAGTGATCGCCTCCCTGCTTGGACATCTCACGCCTTTTAAAGAACAGTTAAAAAGTCCAACTAGCTGGTTCTCAACATTGCTGTAGTGTTTTCTGTAAATACTTGTCAAAACAGAGAACAATAGCGCGACCATCCAAGGCAAGGATCTTGTGGTTACACTACCTTTTCATAGGATTGAGGAATGAAAAGGAAGAAATCTCAGTGAAACCAAGAAAGTCTGTTTTTTTTCTCAATGGATCTGTTAATTTCAGTTGCAAAATATGAGATTCCTTAAAGGGAGAACCTGATAGTGCTTATTATGAGAAAATACTTTATATCACCTTCCAGAACGCAGGATGTCACTGAGATTTCTGAATCTGGATTAAACCTTCCCGCAATCAACACCTACTCAGAGAAATCTGTTCTGGACAGAAGCTAACAGAAAGGATGCCTTCACTATTTTATCTCCTAGACAGAAAAAATAGATTTTGTGCATAGACTTAGGATGTCTAGTCTGCTGTGGCAGGGGGAGTGTTAATAGTGCAATCAAATCCAAGAAACAAAGTCAATGAACTAAAAAATGAAACCCTGACATTAACTGCACAATAGCAAAAATATTGCGTTGAGCCTTTGGGGCTGAAAAGTGGCTGACCTTAATCATTCAGCCAAGAAACACATAAGGAGAAGGCATAACATAGATTTAAAGAAAATAAAAATATCAATGGGCAATTTAGGATCACCTGAGCCTTGTTAAGATCCTCAAACCAACTGCAACACCTTGTGCAGTCTTCTTCCATATATAAGGAAGGTTTTAAAATATTACATAACTACAGAAATATTTAAATTGTCTCTTGCTTAGAGGAAACAAAAAAAAATATACTGTTGGCAACAAGAAGAGGTGGCAGGTAGATCTCATGCCAGAATGACATCACTCAAATATTTTTACTACCTTCAAGCGACACTGTCAAAACAGCAAAATCATACTATTCTACTCCAAGAGCCAACTGAGTGCTGCAACTTCCTGAGAATATGCCAGCCATGGCAATAGGTTGCTTCCTGCACATTTGATCTCACAAGGTTTCTATGATTAACTGTGTGGCACATCTTGCTTTGAATCAGCCTTTTCAGATAACACAGATGTTTACTGGGTATATGGTGCTCTGAATAACATACCTTTGGCACCTCCCTAAAGTAGCCCTGCCACGGGGAAAGGCAGGTCACAAGGGAATTGTGCATCTCTGGGCATGTCACAGGACAAGTGAATTGAACAGACTTACTATTTGGTCTCTCCTAATCTACACTGAGGAAGCTTTCTGTTTGGTTCTGTGTTTTGGTACAAGGTATTCGTACTGGAGGAAGGACAGGGATCATACACTGCTTCTTTAAGCTGTAGTAGAAGCATATAAAAGCTATGAAGAGGCAAAGGATGCTGAAATGTTAAGAAAGAGAGAGATACAGACTGCAAACTCTGATTTAGGTAGATTCCTTAATTAGAAAGAAAATATATTCTATGTTGATAGGGTTTTTTTGCCTCATTTTACCATTTAAAAATGCTCTATTATGGGAAGAAGCTTTTATGTCTGATACCTTAGCTCCTGAAAGTCCTGAACTACTATTTTTCTTAACTACTATTATTCTTAATAAACCACCTCTACCCATTCACATGACTGTTCAAACCCTTCTTGGACTAAATGAACTGTCTGTCCATAGAACTCAAACTATGCTTGGTAGTATACCTGTTATTTTTTCTTAAATGTCAAGAGGGGCTTTCCTGGAAACTTGTATTCTTTCAGCATCTGTCAAAAGATTAGACTGCCACCAGCTTGGATTTTTATCACTTATGTTATGTTGTGAAAATTTCAGCATCTGACTGCATGCTGTTTGTTAATAACTTGTACCACTTCAATATTATGTGCTTAGATACTGAATTTCAGCAAATAATATACTTCTTGTGGGTGTTCCAGGCAAACACCCACAAACTTGGAATGGTGTATTTCTGGTGAATATGGACATTTTCAATGGGAGAAGATGTATCTTTCTCTCACTGCCTTTCAAGTATCCTTATTAGCATTTCTATTTTTGGAAGTATAAAATTGACTGGGAATATATTTATGTATTGCAGCATTAGGTGATAAATCTGATCCAAATACTGCTCATTCATTCAAAGGATGACAATAAACATTATTCATTAAAGCGGTCCACTCTAGAAACTCTACTAAATATTTCAGATTCCATTTCACTACAGTAAAATGAAGCACAATAACTTCAACTACTTTAATCGTTCTCCCTGCTAAATAAAACTGGTTGGGTTTTTTTTTGGGGGGGTGTGAACACAGCAGGCTTATTGCAGTTGGTAAAAGATGATTTCTGTTAGTTAATTTTTATATATTTGATGTCATGCCAGGATAAGATAGGCCATGTCTCTCCCAAACAACAAAAGATAAGAATTTTAAAGTTCAAGAAGCATATTAAGAAATGTAATATGAACATTAGCAACTCACCGTGGACCAGATTTGTATAGATGTATGCGTTATGTTCTGAATATACAAATTTTGCATTTGCTTTCATATCAGAGCCTTAAAACAGAAGCAAAACAACTAGTTGGAATTAATCAAATTAGCAATTGATAAAGCATATCTAAGAAGAAAATTTACAAGACAAATCTTGAGGAAAAAAATTTAAATAGCTTTTTCATTTTGCCCAATAATTTCATTATTACCCTTGTTATAACACATCTTATATTGTACATGCATAATGAAAACCTTTTTATGAAAATCTTTTATCTGGTATCTTCAACACCAATGGATATAAAATCAGGTTTTTATCTCTGAATCAATCAAGAGAGAACTTAGCAGTGTATAGATATTCTTACTCACTATTTCCTTTCCCCACTGAATTCTTTTTTTGTTTCAGACATGTGAACAATTTTTTTTTTCTCATAAAGGTGAGGGAGAATAGGAGAAGGTGTGAGTGATGGTCTATGTAGTTCAGGGAAATTCTGGAGCATTGGCAGTATTAATGACTCCAAATCAGCAAGAGCCCAGTCAGTTATAAATAGTTAAAGCCACAAGGCATCATTGGATCACCAGGTCTGACTTCTGAGTAACACAGGCACTACACTTGAGAGACTTGAGAGGGGGCCCAGTGCAAACCTCATGAAGTTCAACAAGGCCAAGTGCAAGGTCCTGCATGTGGCTGAGGACGATCCCAAGCACAAGCATAGGGTGGGCAGAGGATGGATTGAGAGCAGCCCTGAGGAGAAAGACTTGAGGTGTTGCTTAATGAGAAGCTCAACATGATCGGTCACTGCACTCACAGCCAGCTGTGTCTGGGCTGCATTAAAAGCTATGATGATACCGCCTGAACAGGGAGGTTGAACCAGATAAACCACTGTGGTCGCTTCTAACCCTACCCATTCTGTGAATCCATGATTTCCCTCTGAATCGTAGAGCTGGTATTTAGCTAAACAGAAGTTTCATCAAGCCTTCAAAAGATACTTTAAAAGATGAAGACAGTGCTACCTCTCTGTTTGAAAGTTTTGTTCCATATCTTCAACTTGGAATTTTACATATTTACACAATTTCAGTTGGATCTTCACATTTTTACTTCTTTCTGTCCTTGTTGCCCTGCAATGTTTCCATGCACCAAGCTAAGATTTGCACCTTCTGTTATAGGGACTAGGGAACAACTATTCCATCTGCTTGGGCAAGGACTAGATGATCCGGGTGCCTTCCAAACTCAGGCATCCTCTTATGCTGTGAAGTATTTCCATGTGGTAGGACTGGAAAAGGTTTTATGGAGCACAAAGTGAAACTCTCCCAGCTCAGCCACAGTCACACACAGATCCACCAACTGATCTCTGAGTCTTTCTCCTGATTCAGGTGAATGTTTTGGAGACAGTCCATTGACTAGAAACTTAGAATGATGAGACAGTTACATGGTCAGATTTGCCACTGCACTTGACATTCATCTGCGAGGGAAAAGCTCACCCATGACTGCTGTTTGCTGACCACACTGCCATGGGACAGGCAGGGGTAGCGCCAGTTCTGCAAACAACTCTGTGAATGTGAAGCCACTTTTCATATGCTATGCAGAAGGGAATTTGTGGTTTTATAAATCTAGCTTCTGACTGTTTGCAAGCTCACAAGACTAGGTGAGATTATGGCTTATGAGATATTCTCCAACATCTATATTGACCTGCAATCTCTTTTTTCCTAAATAGAAGTCCAAAAGGTCAGTAGCAGTATTTTTTCAATCAAAGTGTACAAAAGGCCAGAGCAAGGGAGAAATGAAGGAACACTGAATGGAAAAAGGAATTAACATTTCATCTTCGACTGAACTGTGAAATTTTTCTCTCCTTGCAAAAAATACAAGAGAAAATGGAAATAGGCAATAATAATATAAACCAATCTAAATTAAAATAAAATTTCTGTCCTCCTTTTTGCTCAATATGACACAAGAGAATTCATATTTATGTCTTAAGAGTCACAAGATGTTTCTAATTCTCAGCAAGTTATTACTCACACAGTAAGTCAGCAAACACAAATGTGCAGAATATGGTGGAGCATTATTTGCTGCTTATTCATGGTAGCTTTCTCCAGAAACACCACTTGGTTTGTGAGCTTATTCCTTAGACTCATTTGTCAAGAAGAATTAAAAAATGACTAAAATTTAAGTAATAAGTACAAGAAACAAGTCATTTTTACAGAAATTAGTTTCAAATTTTGGTTTTCAAAACGAAATGTATCCAAAATTCATGGGCAAAGATACATCTTCCCACAGAAGAACTGAGCAGGAACACAATATCAGTTACAACTCATTGGTGTTTGACCTATGTGGCACCAATATACTGTAGAGTTCATTCCTCTTAGCTACGTATTAATTGTAAATATCTAGATCTGAGATCCTTGATACCCAGAGGAGTGAAACTGGCACACGCAGAGGCACAAATGTCCAGAGTAGTTATGGAGACACACTTGAGTTCAAAGGTTCACCCCTGAGCACTACAAGCTTTCCCCCCTGTCTTATGTGGGTACTTAAGGTGACCAGATGTCTTGGGCTATGGACGCAAAAAAAAATTGTATTCTATTTTCATCTGCTGAAAGCAGTTGGGGAAATGTTTTGTCTTTATTTTTTGCTACTCTGGGGGAAGGGGGGTGGATGCCTTTCTGATAATGGTTCAGCTATTGTTTCTTATCTCTTTCACCACCCATCCTCCCTCCGGGGGATATTTTCTGCTAATGGGCCATTAAGGCTCACCAATGGCATGACACCTTTATATCATCCCACTGTGAGATGCTCCACCCACTGGGAGGGGGCTCCAGGGTCCCTGCCTAGATAAAAACTGAGACTCAGAACACCAGGCAATCCTGTTTTCCACTGGACTCATCTCAGCATCACTGGATCCTTCTTCAGTGGGATCATCTACTCCAACAGAGCCACATCTGTTTCTCCAGGAAGACTGCTTATAACACCCTGACCAACAGGGTGTCAGGTTGTGTCCCTGACTCTGTCAGGGTTTTCTGGGTTTGTTTGTTTGTTGTTTACTTGTCTTTCTTGTACTATTACATTTGCATTTCTAACATTCCTACTAAAAGAACTGTTATTCCTATATCTTTGTCTGAAAGGCCTTAATCATAAAATTATAATAATTCAGAGGGAGGGGAGTTTACATTCTCTATTCTAAGGAAACTCCAGCTTTCCTTAGCGGATACCTGTCTTCTAAACCAAAACACCACATCAGATACCTCAGATGATTCTCAGCCAAAATAGTGTCACTCCTATTCTCCTCAGAATTTCTAGGATAGAAATTCCAGGATAAAACTAGCATTTGGCTCCTATTATGCAATCTGACTGGAATAATGAAACAAAGTATTTGAGAGATGACAAGATGTAATTTAATTACTAATTACACAACTGCATGCATCTCTAGAAACTGTATAGATTCCCATGAATTTATGTACTTTAATTTTCTAAGCACATAGATTTTTGTATAAGATGCTAATGTACTAGCTCCTGGGATGAAATTTTATTGTTAATTTTCAATTCATTCTCATGGATCAGAAAAGCCCTACAGATTGCCTTTGCAGAACTGCTAACTGGTGTTATAAGACAGCATTGCATAGCATAACAAATATAACAATGTGACATGACATGAAATAACATAACATATCATAACCCAACTCTTCGTGCCTTTCAGTTATACATCTCATAAGTTTTTTAACCTCAAATTCTGGACTCTGAGGGAAAAAACAAAATTAATTGCAGTTGGAAGCCCAGGCTTGCTACTTGCAGTGTGATAGGCTGGGACCAGAGTAACAAATTCCCTTTGAATTTGAAATCTGCCTTGTAAGCTCAATGATAGACTGTCACATTCTGTGGCACCTCAGGTATATCACAGAAAGAAATAAGTGTATAAATTCAGACATATGGCAAAGGTAGGAAAATTATTAAGAAAAAAAAACCACCCAGCTTACAAAGTACATCTATTCCAAGCAGTTTGAAGCTTCTCATTCCCTACAATGGTTTCCAAGTTATCAAAAACCACCTCCGCAATATATGAAAATTGTCTGCCTATTGTGATTACCCCACTTAAAATATTTCTTTATTCAAGGAACACTGCAAATAACTCTAACAGAATGAGTGAAGAGAGCTGTATGATTCTTAAAATTTCTGCTGATCACAAAATCCCATATATTCTTAGTGCAGCAATATCTCTCTCTTTGACATACATCTTTCTTGGAAGAGAGTCAAGCTGCAGATACCTAAACCATGACTCATGGACTTTGGCTCACTGGTTTGAAAGCTTTGGGGATGGCAAACTAGACCCTGAGAACTGAAGGGCTAAACACAAAACTGAATTTGGGCCACTGTTAGTGCTTGTCCTGGAAGCTTTTATTAAAAATCCAGGCCCATACACCTCACCAAAAGACAGAAAGAATCACCTTTATCCAGCTGAGCTAAGTTATTTCAAGTGGTTTTGTAAATTAAATGAGGGAAGGGAAAATGGGAACCATGAGCACATAACCAATGCTTGGGTAACTCTTCAGCATGAGCACTGCTGCCAAAGTGATAAATCTGGGTAGCAAGCAGTTGAGCAGTCAGCAGCTGAGACAAAGACAGCCTGTCCTCTAATAGAAAAACTCCACTGGATACATACACTACTGTGTAGACAAAAGCAGTGATTTTTAGTACTCCTAAACAAAACTTCACCAGACTTCCTTGGGCTCTCAGCTACCTGCTGTACATCAAGCCTCCTGCAAATTCTGTTGCTTTCAGCTAAAGGATTAAGAAGTTCACAGTGGCCACAGGTTTTTTATTCTTGTCAACTCTTAAAAATTTTCCAGTTATTTCTCTGAGTCTAGTAATGGTCTTTTGACCCCAGTAGCTGCTTTTTCTGCTTCACCGGCATTCATCCTCTGTTCAGTTTTCACAAACAAATACCACTTCCTTAGTTTAGCTATCTTTGCATATAGTAATTATTCCTCATGCCAACTAGGGTTAAACAATAACAAAACTTTCTTGCAGTGGTGAGATAAATATTAGGTGGAGAAACCTGAGCTCTGTTCAGTGTGATTCTGGCAATTTCTCTGGACACCAGGTAATGAGAAGACTCCTTGAGCTCATCTGAGCCTGTATCGCTTATATAGACATGACCAGTAACAAATCAAGACAGTTAGTCTAGAGATTGACAGGCTGTGCTGTGTCTGACTTTTCTCTCAATCACCTGTAAGCCTGGCTCTGAATTTGCAGTGAGCTCCTAAGAGGGGACTATGTTCTCTGCAAAATCCCCATGAAATTAAGTGGTCAGTGTGCCTCACATAGTTTTAATCTGTCTTTGCCTCCTTTCACAGTCAGGGGAGACACATTCTGAGAGCCACTTCTCACAGGCTTAAATAAGGAGACTTCTTGAAGGCATCAGCTCTCTCCCCTGATTACAAAAAGGCTCTGAACACCATAACAAGAGCTCAACTAGTTCTTAGATGTCTGAAATTAAGTGTTATTAAGTATTATCCATGGAGATGAGAGATAAGATTGTGCTTCAGACTATGTAAATAAACACAGTGACAGGTTCTGTTAGAAAAAGTTTACAATTTCAAGGACATGAGTGATGTAGTGAGTAATACAAATGGGTCTGAGTTGATATCAGAAAAATGGTTTGTGATTACAAAAATCCTGGGCTAGTGTCTTTCTAAGGTTATGCATTATCTTAATTATATGCAACAGCAAAGATAATTTTTCTTAGGAAGTTTATACACTTAATCTATTTGACATTCACATCAAACACATTTCAATGACCAGATATTTGGTAATACACATAGGGGAGCATGCAGTTCTGAAAGTATAGAACTTTAAAGCAACTACATTCTATGACACCTCTTGGCTTTGCAATTTTTGCACAAGAGGAGAAACACCTAATCTCACCAGGACATCCACTCGTACATTCCTGTCGCCTCTCTAACATCCCTCAGACTGCAAACATGATTTACAAACTGACTAGAAAAGCTGACCAGTGTACTGGAGATGTTTGGAAAGAATTCTTCTTTGGTATATCTAGAAATAAATTATTATTTCTTTGTTAATTTATGATAATTTGCTCAGAAGAATCAGACACCTCTGTGTAGCAAAAGGGGTTAGGTATTATTGGTTTGAAAAATGAATGAATTCAGAGTTAGGCCAGAATATCATAAGAAACACAGTCGATTCCTGTATAATTATCTACAATGGAGAGTTAATTGCTATGTTATTAAAATATTATTTCAATTATTCTATGTTTCAAAAAGGAAATGACAAAAGATAAAGCACAGTATTGCTGTATTTTGTAAATACATTTAGAAATTTTGAAGTATCAAAATTGAGATGGCTCTGCTCAAAATTCCATTCACTCTTCCAAGTGCTATTTTCAGAGTGGAGTATTCATCTCATACATAACAGAAATAACAGATAGATACATAAATTTGGAAGAATGGAATGGCATTTTAAAAATAATAACCTAAAGTTTCTTATGGATCTAGAATGCAGAACATTTATGCCTTAACCCAAAGTTTGTCACAGAAAATACCTGTATTTCTTGAACACAGTAAAAACCTTCATTCTGAAATGTGCACCCATCTTTCTTTTTTCACATGTTCATATCCTTTTGAAAATAACTCTCTCTTGTGAAGATGAGACACATATTTTTCACTCATAAAATTATTAATGCTAAATATAATGTTTAAGCTTTCTGGAACCTACACATACCGATCTGAGTGTCCTCACATCAATTCTACTGTGGCCAGCATAAGGGTTGACAGAAAGAAAACTGATTAAAAACCAGTCTCTGATAAAATAATAAATCAAATACACTCTAAGGAGGAATAAACATTGGATATACTTTTGCAGAGAGGACACAAAATAGAGGAGGAAAACAGCAGAAATAAAATGCAAGTCCTAATTTTAGTAGTTGACATATGGCCTTGTTCAGCAGTTCTGCACGTTCTGTTTAACAAAAGGTAAGTTCACACAATCACAAGTCTGAATTATTAGATATCCACAACATATCATTTCTCATCTGATATGGATGTTCTCCTGACACTGAAAATGTCATCACCTACACAAAGCAGCACAACTCAGTCATATGGAGCCTTGAACAAACCTTAAGTGCTCCTAGGAAGAACAATCATGAATTTTTTTTTGCTTTTTGCATCTAAATTTATAAAGTATCAATCACAGCGTTGTGTTTATGTCTGTACAAAGTAACCAGGAACACATTGTGAAGTGAGATCAGATGGATATCTGACCTCATATGTGTGTGTCCACCTAAATTATGCGTTAGGCTCTTGTTACAGGCAATGGAGAGAAATGAGTGCTTCTGGACTGTCACTCCTTTCCTTCTCAAGTAGCTGTGTAAAAAAGGCAGATAAATCCTGCCCCAGCAGGGTCTTATTTCATATCACTAACTATAAAGAGATGTGAGGGTGACTAGCTTAGAGAAGATGTTGTGACTGTGGACATTCTGCAATTCCCACATCTTTCATGTCAAAACTACAGCAAGCACTAACAAATGGAAGGAAAACAAACAACTCATGAACCTAAAAGGATGTTTTGGAAACAAGATTTGTAAAAATTAAATCATAATGACCCACCAATAATGGCATTTAAATGCCTGGGAAGATCCAGGCTCATAAAAATAACTATTGTCATTGGCACTCAAGGTAAAAATTGGAGTTTAAAGCAAGATGATCAGAGATTCCCCACCAAGTGTACAATGTGGAGCAGGCATCTGTCTTGAAAAGACAGTCTGAAATATCCTCACACTTAATGGCTGAGATGGATTTGAACTCCTGCTGTCTCGGGAGTGCGGGTACTTGACTGATACCTTGGACAAAAGTGCTTTTGTCTGTCCACTTGGGTTCAGACCTCTGCACCTCAGTTAAATCCTTGCCTACACATCTCTTTGAGCTGAGTTCACTTGCCTCTCTGACACCTTGATGGCAAGAATGCTGTGCTTTTGCCTACTTATGTGTTTTAAGACACTGCTGGAAATGTTTGCAAGGAAGGTGAGATAAAACCATTTGTGTTCAGATGGATACTTCATAGCGGAGAAGATATGCAAAAAGAGCAAAACCTCTCACTTGACAGAGATTGTTTTTATACTGCTGCTTCTCATTGCAGACCTATTATGTTAAAAAAATAATGCAAGGAAAAGAGAGTTAAATTGCGGGGGCAAAAAATTGAAGCTCAAACTGTAGATGTCATAACTGAGAGGGGAATATCTGCAACTTTATGCATTAAATATTAATAGAAAATGATAAATGCCTTCTGGAAAATTAAGTGACCTTAGAGGTAAAGTCACGAGATGTCTATCTAATAGTTGCATTAGCACTGCAGTGACATTTCATGCTTTTACAGAAATAGACTTTATAGTCATGTAGCTCTTAGAAGAATATTTATTCTATATCTGCTTTACTTTTGTTGAATAGATTCTTTTGGTAGAACAAGCAGGAAAGCAATATGATAATATCTAGATAAATCAACCAGAAATATCTACATATATTAACAGCAACAGAGAAAATTCCAGTTTCTTATATTTCATGCCTCATCTTTGTTAAGCTGCAGATTTCATTTACCCTCCATGCAATTTTTTTTTTTTTTTTTAATCTACAGACACTGACTGGATCAACCAAAGCATAGAAACTACACTTTTAATAGGAAGTTCAGTGGGACAAGATATAGGCATACAGTTACTTTGATGACTTTTTACAGTGTGCTTGCTTTTTTTTAAGATGTCTTTCTCCAAAAAATTCCAGTTTCAGAATGTTCTGCCCAAATGTTGCTTTTGTAAAGGTCTTTGCATGAGATTCCACTGTAATTTCTTACTGAGAGGAGAAAGCGTCACATATTTGCTGTAATAGTTGCAGATAGCTTATGGTCTAATCTGGGATGGGATAGTTAGGGGTCACATGAACTGGATCATCATGTGTAAACACTTGAGACTAGAGAAGAAAAGCAACCAAGACCTGGTGAATTAAACCTGGGCTGTCCTGTCTTTATATACTCCAGGTTCAGTGGGTGATGGTGGGTCTAGTTACATTTGTTGACGTATATTTTCGAAGCTTTTATATATAAGTAAATTTCTGTGGTTTTGGTATTGATTTTTGAATGGCCCTCTGCACTGATAGATACAAATGCAATGATAATGGGGATTCATGCGTGTCACACTGCTGGCAGTACTGTTATTCCCATCCCTGTGCCACACCACTTGATGAAGCCTCACTATGCCCTGCACTTCTCCCTCTCTCTTCTCCCCCTGCTCACATCTTCAGGAGGTGCTGCCTCCATAAGGACTTTGCTTACAAAGGTAAAAGAAAGAAGAGTTTGCACTCATTCTCATTCCTTTCTCTGGTCACAGCATTCTTCTTTCTTTCAAGCAAGGAACAGCTGCGCATATAGGACCTCAGAAAAAGTCAATATTGGGGATGGCATCCCCAGTGCAAGAAGGACTTTCCCTGGCAAGCAAGATTGTGGGAACAGATCCCAAACACATTTTGTGATCAGACTGTATAGTGTAGAAAAAGCAAAGAGAAGAGACCTTGGGTCCTCACCTGTGAATCTCTGTATTCACACTGATCCTCCAGCCTCCTCCATTTTGACCTCAGGATGCTTTTCTTTGGAGTGTGTCTCACAAATGCTTTTGGCAGGACTGCTCATCATGATTATGCAGAGTGTCATTCCAATCTTACACACCACAGGGAATGCATGACATCTCAGGAGCTTACTGTGAATATCTTTGCCTTCTAATCATACCTGGGAAACAACAGCAAAGTGTTCTTCTAACTATGTCTTTGACTGGCTCATCTCAGTTTACCAGGACAGTGAAACAGAGCTATTGGATAGAAAGCCTAAACATCACTAGTTCCTTGACTGCTTGCTACAGGTTTTTATGTTAAACAAGGATTTAGTACAGTGGTTCTGGTGGAATTTTTGCAGCAAAGAACTATCACTGTCCCTCCAAACAAGTCTGTCACAGGCACCTGTGCATGTTGCCAAAGAAGAGCTTGCAATTGTACCACTGTCTTTTTCTTCTGCCAACTTATTGAGTATACAAATATATATATATTTATATATATAAATATATACATAGATATGACACTAGTCTGTCTTTTTAAAGACAGCAACAGTTCTATTCGTTTATATGATACACTCAAGGGTCTAATAGATATAAAATGAAACTATTACAAGTGCCTTCCAGTTAGAGAGGACTGAGCACAATTATGATTACCTCTTTTGTTTTAGGAGGGATCCTTTTCAATTATTTGCAGCACAGATTGACACTTATTTACATTGCAATGACAATCCAATGTGAGTTCCTTTTAAATATATTTATTATAGCTCTGGGCTTTTGGTTTTCTCCATTACTGCTTTTCTAAACAGTAATTTCCAGTTTTCTATCTCAGCCAAATTTTTTTTTTTCTCATAAATATGCTACTTTACATTTATCTATTTTAAGATTTATTTATTTTTATCTTCCTCTGCTGGCTTGCCAACTACTCTGCTGCACTGCTATACTCTTTTTTTGGATGGACATCAGCAATTCACAGCCATTATCATTAAACAAATTCCTTGTATCTTTCACCTTTTTATTTTCTCTTCTGTTTATTTCTGTTGTATGATTTGCTTGGATTACAATTCCTCATCACATTCATTTTGTAATGACTAAGTATTTAACTGCTGTTTCACAGCCAAGATCAACCAAGGCCAGCATTTTAATACATCTGAAAGTCACCGATAAGGGCTCTGAAACAGACATGGGATGCTGGATTTGGATCTTTAGCTTCTCAAAGTGTAATGTTGTACAGAACTGATGTTTGATTGCAGTCCTCACTTTTTGAGAGTGCTTAAATGTCTGACTCAAAATGGAAAAGAAAACCTTGCTTTAAAAATGTTTCTGTGAGTTTCAAGGCAAATTTATTATTTTCTATTTTTGTCTCCTTATTTTGAGATTTCAGGCACAGAACTGTTGGGAAAACTGGTTTTGACCCAAAAGAAAAAAGGATTTAGCATTGATCAATTTAGAATTTGTTACAGGCTGATTTTCAGGCTGTAGTTCAGAAAGGGGAGGAATTATCATGCCTCATGTTACAGATTGTATACAAATTGGAAGAAGATCACATCCATCATAAGGTACATGATGTTGCAAATTTAGAATGGTCTCGGTCCCACAGTTGTTCTCCCTATTCATTAATGTGTTTATTTTAGACCTGTCAAAACATTAAATTGTTATTAAGGAAATGTCACTGATATTAAATAAGTGATTCACGACCAGACTTCTGCTTTGTGATTTTCTCTTCATTCTCAAATGTATGTACTACTATCAGATTCATGGGGTCAGCTATTAAAAATTTGGAAAAATTGCAGTAGGAAATAGAAAATAAAATTGCAAATGTTAAAAGCAGCTTTTATTCTATGTCTCAGAAACCATCAAGTTTTTCTGTTTCTAAGACTTTCCTTGGTTAAAGGCATCTTCCTGGTGCCAACGAATTACTTCAGCAAAGGGAACCCAAATAAAATGCCAAACTTCAGAAAAAAGGAAGTGCCTGGGAACAATAAGGAAAAACTCCCAGAAGGGTTTCTGGAAAGGAAAGCCCATGAGTTGGAAACTGTATTTTGAGGAAAGCCCCATGCGGATATTGAGGAGAGGAACTCTTTTCCCATAGCTGCTGGAGAGCTTACAACTGTCTGTCAGACCATTAGACAGGGAACATGATGGGGCAGAATGTGATTCCTTAAGCTTGGGCCATTGACAACCTACTGGAAAGTGTCAGAAATCCCCACGTGCCTGAAGGAGGAAAGAGAAAACACAGGGTACCATGATCTCTCCCAGTTCCTGTCTGGGCCTGCAGCAGGCAAAAACAGCCAAATGAGCATAGGGGGACAGTGGTGTCTGAGGGAAAAAATGCAGCATGGGTTTCTCCACCAGACAAAGCCTCTTTGCAGTTGCACTTCCTCCTGCATCTCCTCTCTGGCTCTGCTCAGGTGTCTCTTTGCTCTGCTCTGACTTAAGAGGCTCATTTTCCTGTGACCAGGCAAAGGGGCCATTGCAGTGCCCTAAGTTGTGTCAAGAGGAGGCAGGAGCCCCATGGCTAATGGGCTCAGCTCTGGTCATCCCCTAAGCAAGGGCCTTACAAAGCAGTCACTTGGTAAGTGCTCATATAGCTAAGTGGAAAAGAAATATTTGGAAACACAGGCAGACAAGGGAAAAAAAAAAATCTGATAACTTCGAGCTGAAAGCAGACATATCCAGAAAGCAAGTACAAAAAACTTCAGAGGATAATTATCCACAGTCTCAGATAATAACAGTTCCACTGAACTGGATTGTTCACACTATATTTAAATAAAGATTTAGATTAATCCTTCACAGAGTAATGGTCTGCTCTGATTCCATAATTTTATTTGGGAAGTTCAGGGAATTAATCTATCCTTTCGACATTATTGGCAGGTTAAATTTTATTTGTGTGTTTTTTTCTACCCCTCAGGTACATGGTCTCAAGTTCTTCCAGCAATTTCTTGCAATTGGACATAGACTTTACTACCCTGTATACATAAATGCCATCAAAAAATTCTGTCACCCAGCTATGCACATCTTTGAAAAGCTCCTAAAACAACTTAGAATAGAATAGCAAGTGCCACACTTTGAGGAACTTAAACACACTTTTCCTCTCCCTGTGGAAAAAAACGAGTGTGGGCATAGTTCACTCATTTAAATAAGAGTTTTCTCCTTTCTAATGGGAATTTAATCTTTGTTTAGAGGTAGAGGAAGATCTGTTCTGCATCAGGCTTGTCAGGGAGTGATCTCTGTTTATGACAGAAGAGTGGGGGACAGACCCTGCAGTCAGGACCATCATTATCCCACCACAGTTTATGCCTCCATTCTGGGAAGTGAGAGGCTCTTTGCCCTGCCCCGGGGCCATGTCATCAGATGGGATGGAATAGTGAGATATCTTGGCCCTGCCCACACATCTCCAGGCTCCACCCTGTCATGGTCACTGCAGGAAAATTAACCCTGTCCTTGGATGAAACTAGGACACAGGGATACCATTTCTCCAAGGCTGCAGGACTTATTAGTATTTGGCTGGACTCTTGCAGGAGTCAGAGGCTTTGCACTAGACCACAGCAGGGTCACATTTTCCTAAGGCCTCGTTGACTCCTCCCCCACATTCGAGCACAGGCACAGAGACACACAGCTCTGGCTTTGAGTTCCTTCCAACCCAAACCTCCTTATGATTTTATTGTTTGTTCAGTTTACAGTGAGCAAAGGACGAGAAACTGAAGGATTTTCCCTGTAGCTGGAAAATCCCCATGTTTTAAGGATAAGTAAGGCTCTGCTGAGCAATATATTTAGCCCCGAGGAAGGATGAGTTCTTTGCTGGCAGCAGCAAACATGATTTATTCAGTAATAACATGTTCCAGGATAGAAATGGTGACTATAAGCCAATTATTTTATATCAGGAGAAATATTATATTTCCCTTAAAATTTTTCATTCCAATGGGTCCCAGTACCTGAATGCAATCAGTTATGTAAGGAAGAGCAGGTAAATTTTGACAGTAATAGACATATCTCTGTTCAGAAGGAGAAAGTCAGTGATGAGCTTCCTTTAAGCCAAAGGAAGCTAGATAGAAGAATAACACAGAACATTGCAGGGAACTTCCTGCTGGCTTGGTATGCATGGCATGTCATTAAAGACCTCACTCCTTAGTCAGACAATAACAGAGATGGAGTACTATGGAGTAATTTTAGGAATGATACCATTATTCTAGAGCCTTTCTGGGGAAAAAAAAAAAAAAAGTTTTATTAGGCTGTGTTGCAAGAACAAAATGGGCAATATGTATTTTTATTTTTTAGTGTTAGGTTGAGTAAGTGAAAAATATTTGAAAACTGTACTAGCTCACTGACTCATTTTCCCACCCAACACTCATGTCAGTGTTAGGGTATTGTGTGGAAATGTATGTTCATATGTGTGGTGGTTTTGGCTGAGGTAGAGTTAGCTTTCTTCACAGTGGCTGGTATAGGGCTGTGTTTTGGATTCTTGCTGAACAGAGGGTTAATAATATAGAGATGTTTTTGCTATTGCTGAGCAGGGCTTACAGAGAGCCAAAGCCTTTTCTCCTTTTCCTACTCCCAGGCTGGCAAGGAAGTTGGGCATGCATGGGAGATTGGAAGAAGACAGAGCTGGACAAATGACCAAAAGCATATTCCATACCATACAACATTATTCCCAGTATATAAACTGGTGGGAAGAAGGATGGGGGGTGCGGAGGGATGTTTAGAATGATGGTGTTTATCTTCCCAAATAAGCATTACATGGGGTGAGACGCTGCTCTCCTGAGGTGGCTGACCACCTGCCTGCCATGGGAAGCAGTGAATTAATTCCTTGTTTTGGCTTGATTTGGTGCATAGCTTTTGCTTTCCCTGTTAAACTATCGTTATCTCAACTCATGAATTTTCGTAGCTTTTACCCTTCCAGTTCTCTCTCTGATCCTGCTGGTGGGAGAGTGAACAAGCAGCTGTGAGGTACTTGGTTGCTGTCTGGGGTGAAACCATGGCAATATGCCAGACTGAAACATGAAAGAAATTCACTTATATTTAATTTATGGCAAGAAACAAGACAAATAGTATGTGTGTGACAAGTTCCCAGATCACATGGTCATGCTTTCTCCAGTGGAGCTAGTTGTCACAAATTGCTATAGTTATGCATTTCTAGATGTAGTGGCACTCAAAAACAAAGGCAAGTATTTTAGAAAATTGGATAGAAGAGAAGCTAAGAACAAGGACTTGAAACAATGCAACATTTACATAATGTATGCCAGAAACTTTTCCTTTATTAAAAAATGCTTTCTAGATAAATAACAAGCGCTCAAGACAGCCATTATTTTCCTCTGCAATCATCCTTTCATGTAATCTATAAAAGTATTCTCGCAGGAATAATTACAAAGTATTCTGATGACTACTATTAACAATCAACTGAATTGCATTTCAGAATAGTTCCTCTCAGATTGTGACCATTTAAAAACTATTGTCAACATATGCCCAGAAGTTTGGAGAGAAAATACACTGAGTCTGCAAGGGAGGCATCAAAAAGGAAAGACTGAGCCAGATAATAGACCACTTGGTGGACAAGGAATTGTTAGAATGCTTACATTTAAAGACTTGCAGCCAACTGTTGAATATCCAAGTGGAGACCAGTGACGAGTGGTGCCCTCAGGGCTAGGTTTGGGACCAGCTCTGTTTAACTTCTTTGTCAGTGACATTGGCAGTGGGACTGAGTGCACCTTCAGCAAGTTTGCTGACAACACCGAGCTGTGTGGTGTGATCGACACACGGGAAGGGAGGGATGTCATCCAGAGGGACCTGGACCGGCCTGAGAGGTGGGCCTTTTGAGCAAGCTGCTCTAGTGGAAGGTGTCCCTTCCATAGAGGGAGGTTGAGACTAGATGGTCTTGAAGGTTTTTTCAATCCAAATCTGTCTATGGGTCTATGAGAATTAAAGACAGTGTTGCAAAGCTACATTTATGAACAAAAGGATGAACAAAATGATAGAATTCAGGCTCATGGGGAAGTTTATAATTTTCCAAGCTTTTTGAGAATAATCCCTGAAAAACGTCCTTAGGAAAAAAAAATAGGGTAGATTTTTCCAAAATACTTTTAAATTTTTGAAAAAGATAGAACTGTCGTTTGGGATAGAACAGTAGTTTAAATGACCTTGTTTAAGGCTATCAGCACAGATTATTTTAGGTTGCATTGCAAAGCAATAATACTGGATAGTTTTGCTAACCTCTGTTGTAGACTGTGAAAACATTTGGCTCAAGAAATTTCAAAGCTGGCAAAATCAATGTGTCTTCTTTTTTTTTTTTCCCCCCTGAATCTTTTATTTTAGGAGTATTTTCATACCTGGAGATCGGTAGCAAGTAAAAGTTTGGAAGAAAGTCAGTTATTTAAGGAAGTCGAGATGCCTTATTTTGAACCATCATTTTGTAAACCCTTGAAAGAGATTTTAAAGAAAAACAACACAGATATAAAATCCAATAAGAAGTTGAATACCAAAGGTAGAGCACTTAGGCTGCTTAAATACATTTTTATTGATAACAGATTTTTCAAGACAGGCAATGGAGTGGGTTTATTTATTTGTACTTAAATAAAGCACTTTGTCTGATGGTCATAGGAAATATGTCAACAAAAGAAAATCCAAGGTTAGCACAGTTGAATAAAGCGGAATTCTCAGGACAAAGAAAAGTAAAACCAAAAGAAAACTAAAAAATAGTGTTTCTTAAGAATCAGACTTGAAATTGTCCCCACTGTAGATGATAATATTTTTCTTCTGGCAGGACCAGCCATCCATTTACCAGGAAGAGGAAGCTCCTGCCTGCATCAGCACAGGCTGCCAAGTTTCATTTATACTCTTCCCCAGTTCTTTTCACACTGCTTTGAGATTTTTTTTTGGTGCTAATTTTTGAATATGTTGCACCCATATGAACTCAGAATGTCTTCTGATAGGCTGCCCATTTCCTTTGGAACAGGAACTAATCATATGTGTAAATATATATGTATATATGTCAGAAATCTTCATATTACTATGTGAAGAGAAGAAGGACAGAAGGTTGTGCCCTGATCTCTTCCTGTTCCTGCTTGGACTTGCAGCAGTTTTTTTTTGCAGAACAGGCATGGGGGGAGAGTGGAGTTTGAAGGAAAAAACTTCTGTATAAGCCTGACCTACAAACAACTTTTTAGTTTGACTGCTGGTCCACAGTTTAATTTTTTATGTGTGAGTAATAGTGGGACATACACAGTTTTTTCCTAGCTGTGAGTCAGAAATGTACCCCAAGCTCCTGAGGGCAGGGAAAATTAGCTTCCCAAGATATCCTTGTGAACAGAGCCTCTGGCTCCTGTCCAGCACTCACAGGAAGGAAAAGGGGACATTATGAGCCCTCCCTGTCCTGAACCTTCTCTGGTAGAGCCTTTGAAGGGGGTCTCTGGAGAGTAGAGCAAGCAGATTCCTCATGTGCTGGAGCAGTGGTGGCAGGAGGAGGATTGTGGTTCCAGTAGGAACACAACAGCCTGCTCCTTCAGGGTTATGTTTTGGGAGAGGGGCAGCATCTGTGCACTGCTGGCTTACATCCTGCTGATCCGCCTCAGTGGACCGTCTCTGAAGATCCTGAGACTCATGGGGCTTATGCCTAGAGCTGAGGGGAAAAAACAGATTTCCTTCCCATTTTGGCCACTGAATATCTGTGTCTGCCTCTCTGGAGCAACCTCACAACTACCATACACCTCTTGTGGCCTGGGATAGTGTTCCCCCTTTCAGGGGCTTGCTCTGTCCCCGACTTGCTGGCTGGCTGGACAGCACACACACAGCCAGTCAAACCATCCCATCCAGCCCTCTCCTCGCTTGGCATTGATAAGACAAAAAGACAAAAAGATTGATCTTCATTAGTAATCAAATGAAACTTAGTTATCAACAAAATTGTGTCTCAAATTAACCTGGCCATGTGAGATATTTTTGCAGTCATCCGCACCTTGGCACTATAAACATATTGAAATTCTTTAGCCATTCTCCTTTTTTTTTTCTTTCCTCCGCTCTATATATTGCCTTGAGTTGTGAGTAATAGAATTTTGTACTATCAGACCAAAAGATCTAGTGATCTTTAGTGAATTGGGAGTGGGCACTGGACGAAAATACCCAATCAGTGGTACTCTGTGATCAGCTTCCAGCAGTATAAAGGAGAAAATACCTAATTTAAGCTGGATCATGTCTGACTTCAGAGATGGATGAAGATGACGTGGTTGGTTGTAATAAGTGTGATAATGATAAGAATGTGTCTCCCTGTCCTGTGGCTTATACCAGTAAAGACTGTCCTCTGACACAGGTAACACTGCTATAGCTTCTTTACAATTGCTCTCCTGCTAAAATATCCAAAGATTCTTTTGACCACATTTCAGTAGGTAAGTAGTTAATTTTGATCCCTGAACCATTAACCAGAAAATTTGCAACAGCTCTAGAGGCAATTATAGATGAAATGTGAAAGGCAAAATGACTGTTCATTTTAAACATTTTTGATAAACTAAGGCTAGCATTTCTCAGAACTACTTACGGTGTCACTCAAATTTACATCACAATAAAGGTTTAAAATTCAACTTGTCTAAGAAGCTGGACTGCTATTTTTTGTAGGTGTTTCTTTGGTATTGATTTCCATGTTATCCAAGCACTTTAGAGGAAGAGTTGCATGTGCTGTGAGATTGTTTGAAGTGTGTCTCAAGATAGTTGTAGTGCATTTGTTCAGAGCATAGGACATTTCTGTTTAAATGAATGACAGAGCAAAACCCACGCAGCTCAAGTCTGAAAATAATTTACATCTAAATAGCTGTCTACCAATTCCCCCATATAAACTACTTTTTTCTTTTTTCTTTTTTTTTTTTTTTGCAAATGAATGTTATTATGTTCACAGGTTTTTAGACCTAAAGGAACTACTAGATTTAACTTCTTGTTTAAGATTTTTCCTTATTCTTTTCATAGCAGTCTGTGATTAACATGAGAAAAGAAATACATGATGTTATCGACTTCTTTAGCACCCAGAAGTAACAAAAGCAGGTTTCATCTGTGCTACTTAGAAGTGCCTTGTTATGATATTTCCTCAAACATTTTATTGTACTCTTTCTCACAGTGCTTCTGAGTTATGGAAATGGGATTTTTTCATTTTGCACATGATGGGTTAAAGCAGTTTGCTGAATACACAGGTTTGCAACCTCATAGCCATAATTCCACAAATAATTGAATAATAGAAAGGTCTAAAAGTGCAGTCCTGGAAGTACTATTAATACAGTTACTTGGGTTACAAGGCCCTAATATGATAGTTAGGAAAGGTTTTTGCACCTGAACTGGTCTCCATGACACACGGGCTAGTCTACAAGAAAAGCCAGTGCCTTAAAGTTTGTTATTTGGGGCCAAAGGCCACCCTGTGGATCTGGAACGCTGCAACTAAAACCCTTTTCTGTGCCCAAATCACTAGCTTCACTTGCCAGTTGCAGTCAAATGCTCTAAATAGATCTTTCCTGAGGCATAGGAGATGCCACAGAGTAACACGGCTCATTGCGGCTTTTACTTCAGTGGACACAGGCATCCCCTATGTCCTGCATCATGTTTGTCAGTGACGTGGCTCCCTGGGAACTGAATCTCTCTCTAGCTGTCTTGTTTCTCTTTATAGGAGGTGACAGAGGAAGGTATTCCTAGGGCATGTCGTTACAGTGTGAATGTCTGGGGCTAGATTCAGTTGCTCATACATATGTAGCTAATGCCATTTGAGACTCTCTGGGTTTTCTTGGGTCTCACGGTGTGACACAGGTCCTGCTGGAGACCTGTGCCATCTGAAGGCAACCAGAGGCAAGGCCCTTATTGGTACTGGGTGGTTACATGTGAGCAAAGGATTTCTATGCTATACCTGTGCAAAAGAGTAAAAACTTCAAAAGTGGCTTGTTCTTACTTATTTAACCCTGAAGGAAGTTAAATGTCTGGATTAGATTTAGCCAGCTGGAAGAGAGATCAATCTCACCCTGGGTATGAGAGGTTTTATGGTAAAGTTAAGTTAACAGTAACAATTTTTAAAAAAAATATTAGATAATTCTTTCTTCAAATGCTTCCTGCTCTGGGAATACTGAAGCACATAAATGTTTTGTAAGTCAGTCTCAGTATTCACAGCTATGAAAAAAACTAAGGGTTTAAAATTAACAAAAACCTCTTGAGGCTTGCTGATCAGCAATATATGTAATTTTGCTGTATCATTAGCTGTCATATGCTTTTAGATGTAACTTGCATATTTGTTACATATATTGTCCTTTCTCTGTTCACATATTAAAACATCAGGATTATAAAGTATGTGACTAAATGTGCAATAATTCATGCAGCATTAAAAAACCTTTACATACTTATTAATATGTGAAATATTTCAACAATTTAAATGTTCTGTTGGATTAATGATGGGGCTAGAATAATTCTTCTAGTCTTAATGCAACATTTAAATAACACATAGTCCCAGAACTAGAATGCGACAGAAGGAAGTAAAACCACCTTTCAGTTTAACATCTCATATAAAAAATTGGTCCAATACTTTACAGAAAATGAAATTCCAGTATTGATTAACAAATCTGAAATTATCAAAAAGAGAAGCACTCAACACTTACATCACTTGACACTGAAACATTCTCTCTGAAATGCAAATGTATTGTTTTGAAAAGTGCTCCCAAGTGATGAAGTACATAACGTTTTTGTAGAGCTTATGTGAAAAGTAACCACTGTGTTTTCAAGTATATTCTTTTCAAATAAATTCTGAAATTACTGAAGTGTTTGATTTGTATTTACTTACCATTTATAGGGCATGAGCTGAAGAACAACAGTGAAAACGTGCCATATAGCTCTTGCAATCTGCTTCAAGTTTGACTTGTAGAACCTAAGCAGAAGGGTAGGAGTCCTGGGTATTTTGTTGTCTCAGCCAACAAGCACATGACTGATGCTGCTACCTACCTGTCAGCTGACAAAAACAAGCTGTGTCTATCAGGTTAATTTCATGTAGTGATGGAACAAACCAGAGGGAGAGGGAGAGGGAGAGGGAGAGCTCACTCCATCCAGGAAATGCATGAATGTTTGTATTAATCCTTGAGGAGCACTACTTAAGGAGTGTTACTGTTTTCCAAAGAAAGATATCCTATTTTGTTTATTCCAGAGGGTTGTAAAAATAAGTGCTTCTCACATTACGAAAAAGGGGAAACAAAAGTAGAAAACACCCCTACTGAAGCTGGCTGAGAAACAGTTACCCTGGAGATGTAAAAAAGTCCACCCTTTTGACAAGCAGGCTTTAATAGAATAAATGAAAACAGCATGTTGCCTCTGGTGAGCCACACTGAACCAGCATTTAAATGGCAACATCCATTGTCTGTTTCATACAAATGTCTGTAGCAATTATGTCCAGACAGAAGTGCAGCCATATGCCCCGTTATGCTGGTAACAATGGACACAGCCCTGTTTGTGAACAGAGGCCAGACTGTCAAAGGACTGTTGGATGGTCTGTGAGAGAACTATGAAAACCCATTCCAGCTAGGATTCATAATTGTATGGCTCTGCCAGCTTGAAATTATTCTTCAGATTGTGCCAAGTACAGCATGAAATGCGAGTCAGAAAGGGAGGATAGCTTACCTCTTGCTCCTGACCATGTGGATGTGAGAATCTAGAGGCTTTGGGGGTGTGTACGATGGTTGCTTTGCCTCTGTTCTTCTTTGGCAAGTGTTTTCCTTGTTTAAGAATATATGCACAGCACATGGACATACTCTGTTATCCATTGAAAATGTCTTCCTGGAAAGTGGGATGGTCAGTTATTCAATGAGAGAGAAGACTTTCTATGTAGGGATTTGAGAAATACACACAGTTTAACCCCAAAAGGACAATATGTCGTTATGTTGTGGCCATAAGATCTTTCCTGCCCTTTCAGTAAAAAAAATCAAAAGTTCACACCAGTCAAAAAAGCAAGACTTCAATGGTGTAAATGATGACTAAAGACAAGAGGGATGCTGCAGCATATCCAAACACAAGGTTCTTGGAATATTTCTCTTAGTGTTTGTGTGATAGACAGACCATATATTAGTGAGATATTTAACATACTACATCATAGCCTACTGTGTCTGTATTTTCAGCAATTACTTTAACATGAGCAGATATTTGGCAGGAACAATTCAGTATGATTGTAAAGCTCAGGATAGTCTTGATAGAAGGAAAAATTTTGTAACAACATTTAGCAGAGCACAATATAAAATGATTGATGATGGAACTCCCAAGTGACAGTAGAAAAATGACAGAAAGTGTGAAGTTGTTCCCCTGAGATCTCATATGTACTTCAGTGTTCTGTATAATATGTAACACTTCACCCTACTTGAGTGTTCCTCATGCAGAAGAGCTCATTACAAGTTCATTAGAAGTAACATCAAAGGCACATGGCTGTGTGTATTCTCAGAATATTTCCTGTTCCACATCACCTTCTTTTCCTACTAGCTATTGTCTTTTGATCCTCACTCTGTGTAGAAATGGCTTGAGATCATCTAGAACATAACAGGAAAATGAGTTGAGGCACTTCACTGCTATGTTACGTAAAACTGACCATGACTTTTCATGACCACTGTGCTTTATACTTCTTTATATAGGTATCTTTGGATATGAAACTGCTGCATGTTATGATGAAATCTAGAAATATTTGAGCCAATTTTTTTCATACAGCTTGAATTGGAGAGAGCCTAGAGCTTCCTGCAAAGTGAGTGATCTCAGATGCCACTCCATATTATCAGAGCAAGAAGTCTCCCTGTACTTGTTCCAGTGCAGCAGCCTGCAAAGCAATACCACAGAGCACAATATGTTTGATAATATAGCAGATACTGTAAACATATTTGTGTTGGTGTTTTCCCTTAGTTCTTGAAGGAATAGAGATGCACATCCAGCTCTGTTCCTTGTAACTGCACTATTGCTTACACATCTTTCGTATGCTATTGTTCTGTGTTCCTCAGTGCAGCATCCATGTTTCTGCTGCTTAAGAGATAGCAGAGGATTAATCTTCCAGAATTGTAAATGTTTATGTCTGGGCTAGACGTTCTTTAGACTCCCTTTATAGTTGGTGAAAAATAGGTTAACTCTTTTTTGAGTATGGTTTATATGATTGCAATTTCAGATGTCTTTCTTAAAATAAATTGAGCTTATCAGAAGTATCTGTTCCTCTCCATCAACTGTAAAGAGAATTTAGATTACTAACTCCAGTGACAGAGTCTACAATATTTATAGCTATATTTGGACCGATGAACTTTGCTTTGTGTTGTGATTTTTTTCCACTGATATTTGATTTGACTGGGCTCTTGCACTGTAAAAATAGTGATTTATTTTTGCTGGATAGCCACTTGAAGTAAAAGTAACTCAAGCAGCACATTACTTGGAAGAGTCCTTTCTCTTTTTTTGTTCTCATGGATGTCTTCTCATGGAAAGAGTTATGGGGTTTCTTTTCTTGATGTGGGAGCGCTGAAGTGACAGTAATACTTCTGGGTGTATAGAATAGGGAGCAAACCTGAAAATACAGATTACCTCCTAGAACTATTTGTATCTTGGATAGCCAACACTTTTAAACCTGCAGGCCCCTCCTTCTGTCTGGAGGACATGGCTGTCTACATGGCACATGGCAGGGATGGGAGAAATGCAGTCCCAGTTGCCTACACAGAACTGCAGCTGGCAGCAATCTCCATCTCCTGCTCTGAATGATGACATGAAAAGTCTGACAGCACTTCATAGATCACCCACGTGCCTAGTGCCTGTAGTTTGAGTTCTTCCTGGCTTTTGTATTTCTGGGAGTGATGTCTCATATAAGCAACTCTAAGTTGCATTTCAGTACCATACATAGGTGCAGTGTAGATGAGTCCATGCTGGGAATTCAGCCCTCCTTAGCGTGTAGCCTACACCAGCTTGTTTGCTCAGGAGTTGCCTTTCACTGCCTCTGCAGTGCCGTGTGATGAGGTCCTACTGCCAAAAGCCCTCTGCCCTGTTATTGCCAATAGTTCTGGAGTGAATCATGTGAATCAACTCCTTCCTAGAATCAGCTGCAGAGCAGATGGTACTGAGATTTAATTTGCACAAAGCTAAGTGTTTCTGTTTCGGTAGGTTTCTCCATAGATGCATGAACATAATACTTTGTACTGAAATGATCTTTGTATGATCATCAGTTTCAATCTGGCTTTGTTCCACACATGCAGAACTAATGAGTTCAGTGCCTCTATTAAGCAAATGTATGTACACACATAACACAGAGTGGCAACCTTTGAGCCAAAGGTACTCAGTAGAAATGTTTTCACTAACTCAAGGCCTTCACCTTCTGCTGAACATTCTGTATTCACCTATCCATAGAGTCTCCACTTGTGAATTGCTGGTTTTGTATGTGGCCAAAGGGGAAGACATGTACAAGAACTTTGTGGAGTTGTAGAGTGGAAATGTACATGTCTTGTACATTTTTTACCCTTTTGGATGTAACTGCACATTGCATGTGAAACAGAAGAAGAGGTAATTTTGTTTGTGTATGTAACATATAAAAAGAGGATAAAATATATATTTGTCGTCCACCAGTTGCTCAAATGACTTTGGAAAATCTAGTACACCCTACATTACAATAAGGGTTAGAAATTTAATTAAATTCTTGTGAGTTGTTTGCTTGTTTGTTGAAGTATCCTCACACATTGTAGACTCAGTGAACTGCACCTAGATCTTCTGTAACAGTGAACCTGTTACTCAGTCATGCATTTTCATGTTCAAGATTAATACTTTTGCCTGTTTGAAGCATGGATTTGTGTAGAAATGTAGTTTGTACATGGCCCACTAAAAGCTGCTAGGGGTTTTCCTTCTTGCAACATAACATGGAAATAGTACAATTTACCAATTTGCAAGGGGAAAATAAGATAGGGATGGTATCAGAAGCTTCTTTTAGGAAGCTGCATAATAAATGTTACTTTTTAATTTAACAAAACTGGGGCAGCAATATACATAAAAAAATCATTGACATAAATGACATGTTCAAACTGGGATTTTGCAGTCATAAAAAATCTGTTTCTCTAGACAGCATTGAGAGGTTTCACTAGCAAAGCACGATGTGTTTCCCTACATGTCTTATGTACTGTATACAAAGACAAATTGTTCAGAGAATGAACAATAGCAGCAATGCCAAAGCAGATTGTTTATGTGTTAGTTTTAGTTATGTCATTGTTCACTATGTATCTGGTTAAATATTTATGGAAGAGGTAACTGGTGAAAAAATAGAATTTTATAGAATCAGAGAAATTTTGATTAGAATGTGGGGGGTGTTTTGAGGTCATGTAGTGGTGGTGGTCTGCTTGAAGGAGACCACCACCAACAGGATCTATCCAGCCAGACACTGAAAGCCTCTTTGGTGGAAGTCCCTGAGCCCTCCCAGGCAGCCTCCTCTTTGCAGTACGGTGATGTGGAAAAGGTGTTCCTCATCTCCAACCTCAGCATCCCAAGGTGGAAAAAACCTGTTCCTTGCTCTCTTACAGCAATGCTGAGAGGAGATTGAGAGCTTGGCTTTAATGTCTTTGTTTCTGTGTTTCAAGTAGTTGCAGTTTGCAAGTAGAACATCCCTTAGCCTCCGCTCCAAATGAGCTCTGTTCCTCAGCTTCTCGCAGTTCATCTGCTCCCAGCCTTTGATCATCTTAGCAGCCGTCTAATAGGTTCCCTCTGGTTTTTCAGCATCCTCCTTGACCTTTTGGGTAGGGAGGACATGCCAAAACCTGTTATTACTGTCCTGTAGTAACCAGAGCTGAGCATGGGGCTGTAATGAATTCCTTTGATCTGCAAGACACAGCCATGACATAACCCATTGCAGAGTTGTGTGAGCTGTGCTAAGAACACATCCTTACCTTGCATTCAGCCTGGCAATTGCAGCACTTCTCACTGGCTCCTTGTGCTGCTCTGTTGGCTCATTACCAGCCTGTATTGATGTGTGGCATCTGTCTGCTCTCCTACAGAGTGTTATGGTTTTTCTTATTGAACTCCAGTATAGCCCTCAGCAGAGGCACCAGGAGTGGACAGTGGCATGATTTATAGTTCACTGGATTTGGAGATATTCAGTCATCGATTGCACTGTCAACGTGTAGTAATGACAGTATGCATGTGGTATTAATCCTATGAGTCCTTGGCTGATTCTTAGATACATTCCCTGTATAATCAATTAAGAACCATTGCAACTTTCCTTTACACTTCAGCTAGCATGGACAGTGGGAAGTTTACTGGTAGGACAGAAGGAGTTACTTTAACAAAAGTAGGGGAGTCGCTGGGAATTTTGCATTTAACTTTTATAGTTGTCATTGCTTCAAGTGGACAGTTCTATCAAAAACCAATGGTCAAAGCATTTGACCTGATATTTACCAACTTTTTTTCTGGTAGAAAGTGTATGAGTATCTTTAAAACAAGAATATTTCATAATAAAAAAAACTGTAAACAGGATCTCTTGGGGTTTGGGAGGGGTAAGGTTTTGGCTGATTATGAACTTTGTAAATTCAATTTTTAATGGGTTTTGTGGTGTCTTGATCTACAGTTGAATGCATTAAAATCGACTCACTGATAAAATTTAATCTTCCATTAATGTTTTCATGATTGCTTTCAGTGAGGATTCCTTTTGGATGAACTGTCATGGCCTCCACACCTGAGTGTTTTACTGTCTCTTTCATGCATTTCAGGTGACCATGACACTAAGCTGTACAGGACTCAGTGCTGTTTTCCCTCCTGGTCATTACACATGCAGGACCATGGTACCAGTGCCCTCACTGCTGTGAGAGTTTCTAACAGCAGCGCTCAGACCTATCAGACCCAAGAAGTACTATTTGTGTGTGGAGGGAAAAAATGTATGTTACAGGTAAAAGACCCCACAAGGGATAGCAAGGACTTCTTTGTTTACCTAGGAAGTGAAAGTTTGCTTTTTTCTTGCTTTGCCTTATTTTTGTCATTTGGTGGACCTTTGACTCCTGCCTGACAACAGCAAGACATCAGGAGACTGCACCCTATCAGTGGGTATCTTTTTGGCTCTGCTATGATCCATGACCCTGTTAGACTAAGACTTTCTCTGTAAATATATTCCATCTTCTTGCAACCTAGAATCTAAAGCCACTACAGTATATAAAAATGTATGTTCCTGGTGTGCACTGCTTGCGCAGGACTAGTCGATGGGCTAATGAAAGTCCTGTTGGCCCAGAATCTGCTTACATGAAAAATTCTTTATTTTAAGGCCAATTCTTTTGCATGCTACGAGAATGTAAGTTATTAAAACAAACAAACAAAAAGTAAATATGCAGATCAGTAAAAAATCCCCAAACCTGGTACACATTGTTGCATGTGAAACTTTAGCATATACCAGTTATTTTGTGTTGCTAACACAGGTGCTTTCCATGTATAAACCAACTTTTAAAATGTGAGGTTTTTTACTATGGCTATTAAGTGACAGTGGTCTTCTAATATCAGTCACTAGCATAACGTCTATTCCATTTATTCCTTATTTTCTGGATAGCTCCCTGATGTTCAGCTTTGCTCATTTTCCATTTCACAAATTGAGTTTACTTTAACAAAAGCAGTAATTCAGTTCTTAACTAGATTTGTGGTGGTGAGAGAGAGGGTGACATAAAAAGGCAGAACTTATTGGCACAATTCATCTTTCATACTCTACAGCACACTCAAGCCTACTGGGCAGGAAATGTTATTAAACTGAGAGATGTGTCAGAGCCTCCAGAATTTGGCAGGATGAGCACCTTAAACCTCTGGAATGGCCAATGTGCTCAACTCACATTCAGGCTCCCTGGATAATTGCAAGAATATAGCTGGTGTTCCAGGTTAAGTTCTGCAAGGGAGAAGAGCTGGCGTTGTCCACACTGTGACAATGACACGTGTTAACAACTAATGCACAGAAAGAAAATAGTCATGGCAACAATTATGCTTGCTAGTTGTCCATGGGAGTGGACAACCACATCTCCCTGGTTACTGCATTTTATTAACTGTAATAACAAGGGTCAGATGCTGTTGGGGAAGTACAGAATCTATGTTTATTTTTGAGTAGACAGGTCAGGTAAGTATCTAGTTGTTGTATCAGAACATAAATGGGGATAAAGCATGAATTGCATGTCAAACTAATAAGTGAAAACAAGAAAAAGGAAATTTCTTAGTGAAAGTTTAATTAAATAATCTGGGTGTAATTGGGTTTTTGTGAAATAAAATGTCCTTTGGAAAAACATGCCTTAGTGCTAGGAACATACAGAAAGTATAAACATAACAAGCTCAGATGGGGAAGTCTGTGGGATCATGAGAGATCTGGGAAATTTATGCATTATCTTATGCATTATCTGTGGCCCAGCTGTCAGCTCCAGTGTTACTATGGAATTGGAATCCTAAAGTGAAGTAGGCATTTCACAGTTGGAGTGGGTTTAGATTGACAATTCTGTGGTCATGAATGTACAGAGGTGGGAATTAAATTACATTCAAAGAGCATAAATCAAGAGGACAATCTTACTTAACCATAAGTGGCTGCTGAAAAATAAGTCTTGTAGAAACAGAGAGTATAGTTTTACCAGTAAATTTCACTGAGTACTGAAAAAGTTGGTATTGGGAAAGTTTTGAAGCCAAATTTGATTACAAATTTAAAATTGCAGAATCTTTACATTCAAGCAGCTTATGAAAAAGACATAGCCTAGTTCTTATTTCTCTTTGAATTTTGTAGCATATTCTTCCCATTTTAAATTAGTCCCATGGATAAACTGCAGTCTCAAATACTTGTTGCAGTTTAGTCGGCTCATATTCACTGTTGAAAATATTTTTAAAGACTCATTTGAAATTACTTTCAAGAACACCCTACACCCTAATTGAAAGGTAACACACCATGCCTTTTCTCTCAAGCAAATTTTCAGAAATCTATTACTATTTTGTTAAGGTCACAAATTCTATAAGAAAAATACAACCACCAAACATGCACGCCATACTTGCATTTTCTGATAATGTGTATTTATTTGTATCCAGAAATACAAATGCTGGGATCAAAATACCAATATAAATAGTATTCTAGACGCACAGCCCTACTCCTTAACACAAAGTAAACTGGAATGGATGGGATCAAGAAGGGAAGGTCATTGTCTGAGAACTTGAGGAGATGAAGCACATGGGTGTTTTGACTTTTCTGATTAGATCAGTCTGGGGGATCACTGGGATGGCTATCTAACTGAAAATGACATACTGGTACTAGTGCTACCTGTATTATTCAAGGCACATTGGGCACATAATTGTACTTTCATTTCACTATGACATCACAAGCTGCACTGCTAGCAACGAAATCACACACCCCTAACAAAAACTTAGGAAGGAAGGATAATTAGAAATCTAAAATTTTGTCTGTGTTCTATAAGAAAATTCAATTTGGCACATAGTTGGCAGTATTTATTTGATTATTAAAATTACACTCACTTTAAAAAAAATCCATATGTTGTCGTGGTGGAAAAAAATGTTTTCAGAGCAGTATACTGAGAGTTTAGATCAGGATTATGTGAGTGGTTTGGTGATGGCCTGTGGTAGCCACAGGTTGGTCCATGATTTAAGGTTGGTATTGCATGTGATTGTGGATGACAAAAAAGTCACAGGACCCCTGAATGACTGCAAAAGAGAATAAGGAAGTGTGATACTGTAATCTCTCTGCACCAGGTTTCCCACTGTTGTTCAGAGGAAGTGTTTTGTGGGAGCTTATTCTGTTTATTTATTTTTTCCTTGCAGCGCTCTTGTCTGGCAGTGCCATAGTTCTCTGGGCTGCCTGTGGAATACTGTCAAATGCAATTATTTTACCAGCTTTCCATGAGTTCCACAGTTGCCTTCATTTTGAGGATCCCACAAGGTCTGTAAGCATGGAATGGAAGCTGTAGCATGCTCTATTTCACATTTGTCAGTAGTTTTTAAAAAATATGTCATCAGTATTGTTGTCTTCATCCATTTAATAATTATGTGCAATTTAGAAATTTTAGCATTTACCTGTTTTAGGCCTCACTTAAGTATGTAAATCACAAATCTCACATTAAGTACTTAAGTTACAAATCTGCACTCCACAAGTTTTGAATCCAAACAATGAGTAACCAACTCTTACAGAATATCATCCAGTGATCTTCCTGATTGCTGACTTGAACTTAAACCCCTCTTCTTGTCAATGGTCTTAATTAATGTGGAAAGTTTTGAGTCAGACCTAGCAGGTTTGGTTTTTTCAAACTTGTAATCCCAATACAGTCTCAGTAGCAAGCCATCACCAGCTTCACTGTGGATGTATTTTCATTCTTTGTATTTTAGAATATATTGTGTCAGTATAGCTTGCTGTCTTGCAAGCACTGCTGCAAGAAGTTATAGAGACATTAGAAGAGTATCAGAGTATTAGAAGGGCTCTATTAAACACTAAAGGGAGCACCTGCATTCCCCTATAAGAAGTTCCACAGGCTGGCTTAGCCCTCCAAGTAAAGTGGGTGCTTTGATGACAGCAGAGGCTGTTGTGTCTCCTCTGATTAGAGCCATTCCTTACCTAGATAAAAGAATACCCAGAAAATTACTGGCTGCATATTAGTGCCTGGTTCTGTCCTTGAGAGAGCTTTCCCCTAGATATATGAATAAACATAACCACATCTTCTGCTTGTCCTTTATAAATAGCAAATGATTAGAAGATCAAAATGAATGTTTTGGTAGAAAGCAGAGAATTCTCAGGTGTCTAGCTCTGAGGCACTGAATTTCATAATGAATTTTATTCTCTAATTTCACATATATTCTAGGAAAACCCTTGAGGAGTCCAGATGCATACAGACACCAGATTGAGGACCCACAACAAAAGAGGAAAAAGTAAAAGAAAGTAAAGTCTATAGAGAGCAATACATCATCACAGATATTGGATATCTCACTTGAGGAATTTCAGCAGTAACTAACCAAGTTCTTGAAGTCAGTCATGATCCAAAGTCATTTAAAGAAACAGCTGCTAGGTAAACTAGATGGTTAGAATAATATTTATCCCTAGTTCAGGACTCAGTCCTAGCTAGATAGGGTTGTAGGCCATCATATCTCTTTGAATTATCCACCAAATATTCAGCACAAAAAAAAAATACTAACTTCTCAAAGCAATTCAGTTCAAGCTGAGATAATTTTTTCTGTTGAAACATAATTTCACTTTAGATATGAAACATAGCTTTGGTTTTAGTATCTAAACCAGTGGCCTAAATTATGAGGAAATAAGTCCTTCTAGATCCCAGGGAAAAAGGTAATACTATGAAGGCCACTGAGTCTTGAAGAAAGGCCTTCATTTTTCTTCACATATATACTAGAACCTGTCAAGAAGAAAGTGTGATAAATGATAAGAAGGTGGTGGGCATACGAGTATGGTATAAGACTAATAACGCTATACTTTTTTCTCAGTAGCCAAGTGTAATTTGAGCTAATTTTATGCTTGTGGAGAGAGGAAAGATCTAAAATTAACTGAGAAAAAAGCCAAAAAATCTGTAAAGGAAAGAGAACCTCACCTTTCATCTGTGGAAATACATTCCCTATCCATAGTCTGGTTTTTTGCCTATTTTAAATAGTCTTCTGGAAAGAGATCTGGATGAGCCTTGAGTTTATGCTCTGTATCTCTTGGTGGAATGAAATTGCTGAGTGAAGAAGGAAGGATTCTGCTAAACCGGTGAAGTTCCACTGCAGCTTTTAGCTAATTAGGAAATAAGAAACCTACAGACTGTTTAGAAAAATAACGAGAATGCAGAGAAATGCTCAATCTGTAGGTTGAAGACATTTAGAATATTTGTCACACACTGTGGTACTCAGGAAGAACTCCAGGAAGGTCATTGGTCCCACTTTCTAACTTTCAGATGAAAAATAGTCTTTAATGATAAGGAATATAATTTCATATTAATAAATTATAAAGGCACTGACATAAGAGGCACAAGCATTTCACTGTGAGCAAGAAGAAGAAGAGGAAGAAGAAGAAGAAGAAGAAGAAGAGGAAGAAGAGGAAGAAGAAGAAGAAGAAGAAGAAGAAGAAGAAGAAGAAGAAGAAGAAGAAGAAGAAGAGGAAGAGGAAGAGGAAGAAGAGGAAGAGGAAGAAGAGGAAGAAGAGGAAGAAGAGGAAGAAGAAACCTTGAAAAAAACTCATCTGTCGGTGTAGGCATCTAGATTATGAGATATGGCTTTCCTTTTCTTACTGCTTTGTATGGAAACCAGGAAAGAACAGGCAATGGAAAAAGCAGAGTCTGTTATGGACAGCTTTTACAAGTTTCAGTGGGCACTTTATTTTACAGTTTTGAAGGTAACACCAACCCTCCAGATGGTGAGGCTAGTGAAATAGTCCCTGGAGGTGTTTAAAAAGAGTGGATATGGCTAGTGCTATGTGGATAGCACCTGGAGGTGTTTAAAAAGACTGGATATAGTTAGTGCTATGGTTTAGTTGAAAAAGTGGTGTTAGGTCATAGGTTGGACTTGATGATCTCCGAAGTCTTTTCCAACCTATTTGATTCTGTGATTCTGTGAAATCTGTCTGTCTTAAAATACTGAGTCTCCATTCCCACAAAAGCAGTTCCAGAGCTACCTGGCATCCCATCATGTAGGAGAGTCATTTTATTAGATATATAGTGAAATTTTGTATAAAAAGGAGGTAAACAGCCTTTCCTTCATGAAATGACCAAGTAAAGAGAGTTGTGATAAATTCATGAAATAATGTGAGATGCTAGACACCAAGACACATTAGAGCTGCAGAACTGTTTAAGATAGCTATCTGTCTGAGTTATTTGGCAGTATGCCTGCAGTTCCAGAAATAATTTCCTATCTGCTAAAGGCTCATGTGTCACTGCTGTTCCAGCTGATGAATGTGCAAACCTCCAGGTGGATGATTTGGAATTAGCTGTGGGTTAAATTGAATAAGAGGACTGCACAGATAAGAACTGCACAACAATAAAAAATAATTTATTTCTCTTCTTTTAGCTTCACTACTCATCACTGTCTCTGTGAAGCCAGTTCTGGCTTTTGTAATTTTTATCATTTTTATTGGTATGCACAATACAGCAATATACGGTTGAGAGTTGATTAAGGAGAACATGAGAAAGAAGGTTATCAAAATGCCTGAGGGGTTTTAAACTACACCCTTACTTTCTGGTTAGAAAGTTATATTAAAATTGTGTGGTGAGTGGTGCACTGCAGTTCCACATTACTGCTGGACATTGAGAGAGTGTCAACTGGCTACAAGTTTTTATACCCTTACTCTTGGAATAATGGCTGTAAAAAAAGGAGCTGTCAATATGCTAGGCTTTAGAGCCAGGAAAAACTGAGAATATTGAATTAAGCAGACCAATATTTTTTATACATTCTTAGTTGACTTGAAAATGCTGCCCTCGATAAAGGAAAAACTATGCCCAAGAAGTTTTAATTGAAGGGGAGAATAAGAGGACTGACTTTAGATCCTCCTGGGAAAAAAAGGTGATTATTTAAAAAACCCTCACAATCCCTTCTGCAACTTCAACAAGGAAGAAATGTGATGTGAAGATACTTGATTTTGAGGGTTTACATAGCCAAATGTGTTCATTTCACTGCTCATTTGGTTTTGCTTTCCTCTGTTCCCTTTCTTGGAAGGGTAAAAAGAAGTACTAAATAACAAAAAGAAGTAGTTGAATAATGAAAGTTTCTAATATGAAATTATATGATAAGAACATGTTCTAAAGTGCTAAAATACAATTTTTACATTTCTTGTGGGACAGCACATGCAAATGTTAATTTTTGCCAATGTGCAAAAGAAGCAAAAGAAAATCTGAGGCTCAATGAGGATATTCTTGCTCCTACAGAAGGATATGGCACATAGATGTATGCAGACCACAATGGCATTTTGGATGATTCAGATCGTAGAAATCCTATCTTCCCTGATCTCTAAGGTTTTTCAGTGGCTGCCAAAGCACAGAGCAGTAAAGCAGTGTTACTAAAGCGAAGTTACTAGGAACAAGCAGAGAAATGCATTCAGGAACCTGCCAGCCTGCAGCTGCTTGCCTTGCATAAAAATCAATTCTTTGATAACCCCAGAGTAGAATAAATTGCACAGTAGAATATGTCCTCTGCTCTCACTGTAAGAGCAGAAGGCAGTAGTGTCTAAAGATTCTTTCTTGATTTCGGACAGTGGAAAAAGTTGGAATTATATGCTTCTATATTCTGTTTATGAAAAAAGTCAGAAAATGGGCAATATGAATGGACTTAGCAGAATCAGTCTTCCAAAGAAGGATCTGTTGGGATTGTCTGCTTTCAGTAGGGCTCATGGGCAGCCATGAGCAGAAGTGTAAGAAAAGCATATGCTCATCATCTAACCAGGGAATGTTACACTTCCCAGAAAATTCACACAGTATGGAATTGTTAACTAAACATCACTTTACCTGTTCAACGTCTAATGGTAGAAGGCCCCTGATTGTGTATCATTTGCCTCAACACTACCACCAAAATCAATTGATTGTGCAGAGGGTTTGCAGGATCACCCCCCTAAAGGAAAATGATTTCCATTATTTTATTTAGGCTTGGAATATTTCTAGTATTCTTCAAAATATGTCTGAAGGCAACTATTAGAGTAGACTAATTAATAATTAGAGATCAGGATATCCAACTCACATTTAATCACCTTCTTGCACTACTTAAAATATCACTGTCATCCTTAATTTAAGTACATACCTCCAACTGCAGGACACAGGTTTACAGAGCAGTTAATTTGCTAATGAGAGCAAAATTTTCAACATGTATTTTGAAATCAGAAGATTCTCATTGGTTTCGAAGACATCAGATTGGGCAGATTTTTCTAAAAATAAGGCTTTGATTCTGCCTCAATATATTTCTTCTCTGTGCTTCTAATTTGAATTTTGTTAGTCTTTACAGAAGTAATTCCTCTCCATGACGTAAACCCAGCTATGTTTCTGATATTTCAGACAAGTTAAAAACAGAAGAAAAATTTTGAATAACTACAATTAACTTCTTTGTTAGGTTGTTGTTGTTGTTGTTGTTGTTGGGGTTTTTTTGTTTTGTTTTGTTTTGTTGTTTTTCCCCAATTAAAAGCTTAGTGGAAGAACAGAGCAACAGCAATGACAGCAAGACAGTGATGTTTCAAAGAATATGACAGAATTTCTGTTCCCTTAGAATTACCATCACGTTAGTTTTTGCTTGTTTGAAGGGTTTTCCTTTTGAGGAAAAAGGAACTCCTTTCCAGTCATATCTACTATTAATTTTTCATCAAATACTGCATGGAAGAGACACACATTCTTTGAGTTAATAAAAAAACTTATCTCCAAAAGAGAAAAGAATTGTCGTTTTAATTATCTTTTAACTTCAATCTTTTGTAACAATTTGTCATGCAAAGGATAGTGAAAAGCTATTGCTATTTAATTATGGATGTGATTTGTTTGCTTAATAACAATTATGTAGACAGTCTGTAAAAGACATCACTTACTGTAAAACTAGTTTTTTTTAAAAATGGGTAGTTTAGAGTTGAATGGTCAAAACCTTGAAAAGTACAAAATTGTTTTTTAGTGTAAAATATAGTTGGAAATTTTGGAAAAGAATGAAAAGAACCTCTTTCTATATGTGCCAACTATTTCAGGTTTAATCCAAGTGTCACAACTGGGTTCCTGTAATGCACTGTTCAAGCCACAAGTGTTCAGTCTTTAGCTCAGGCCTGGGGAACAACCACCAAAAATAAATATTGCAGTGTTTAATGTTGTGAAAAGGAGAAAAAAGGCCTTTGGTACACATATTTCAATTTTATAATACAACTTTGAGAGGAAAAATAAGAATGCATTGGCACATTTTTTAGCAGATTGAAATCTGAAGAAAGTCACATATTCCTGGTGCTATTATATAGTGATTTTTACTCATGGGCTATGCACTAGGAACTGCTACAATGACACAAACAAGCAGGAATCTTGTCCTGCTTCAAGTATAGTACTTTAGAAATAAATGACCATCCTGTGTTTAATGAGTCATAAAAAACAGTTAAAAGCTTGAAAATCTGTAGAAGTTATGCCTACAGCTGCCTCACAGATAGGCAAGTCTTATTTATATCAAAATTATAGCTTTCTTCTCTGTCTGCCTTGTCACCTTTAAGTCAAAACCAATATGTGTGGGTAAATGGCTAATTCCATGGATCCCAGACCTCTGCAGAAAGTAATGTCCATGTTTTGATCCTACCAGACATTTCTTATTTCTCTTGCTGGTTACTCTATATCAAGGAGATCATCAATTTCCCAAAACCTATGGCATCAAGCAAATTTAAATACAAATGAGCATTTTCATTGGCTTTGGCTTATTTGCTAATGCCAGTGTAAATTGCTCTGAGCCTTAGGGTCATGGCAACATTTTGAAGAAAGTATGGGAATAAAAGTATAATAAAAGTATGGGAAAAAATAAAAATACATATTTAAACTTTGCCTGAATTGTGAATAGCTTCTATGGCAACGGACAATAGTAGAGATTTTAATTTACAATAATTATTCATAAACATTGTTTACACTACAAATTCAGCTGAACTTTGTAAGAACCTTTTTCTTAAAATGAATAGCAGTTAGGAGAGAATTCTTCTGTGTTTTGCTTTTGCAGGAAATTACATGTTAAAATTCTTCATCAGGCTCTGTGATGGTGAAGGTTAATGTGGTCTTTATAATTTGAGATGAAACTGTGTCCTTCACTTATTCTGCACTTTCACCATCCGTCTGCAGTGAGAAAACGCAGCAGCCTTCACTGCTTCAGGCAACATTTAAAGATAGAGGTATCCAACCCAGTAGACCAGGTTAAACAGCAGGAAGGATGTAGGAAAAAAGACCCTGGAGTAGGAGTCCAGTTCTAAGATGTCTATGTGAATCCGTCCTCTCCTCCATGAGCCTGATTTACACTCTTCATAACAACAGAAAAAGCTCTGACAGTCTTTCCCATCCAGACATTCATAGACACATGCATCTTCAAAATCTTGCCAATACATGGCATTGTTCAATGTGATGACTGTAGTCGGCGGTCTCATATCAAGTACAGAATAATTCTGAGGAGAAAAAAAAAAAACCGTAGTAGTTTGACAAGTTTCCCTGGATGATACAGATCAAAATTAATAATCACAGGAAAAAAGCAATCATTTTCTCACACTTTGGAGTTCACTTACCTGTCAGAATATTATTTGCAAGTTGTTTTAAATACTTGCAGCTACTATATTTAAGATGGATTCTCAAAAATAAAGAAGATATTCCCTCTCTGCATTTAATTATACAATGTTCTCTACTTCACATAGGTGCATTCACTGCCTCTTAACTTTACTGTGATTTATAAAAACAGATATGGTCAGCAATAGATAGTGATCATTCCAGTACAGGATTTCAAAATGCCATCCCAAGGCATGTCCCCTTAGTGTTTATCACACTAACCATGCTCAGAAATAGGACATTTTGATGTCATGCATCCTCCCAGCAGCATTCGCACTTACAGACCTCTCCTTCTTCAATGTACTCCCTGTTTACACTTTGTCAACTTTTCTGTCACATCATTTCCTTGTCGTGCAAAGTGCCTTCTCACAATAGTCTCCCTTCTCTTTAAGCCACCCATTCCCTCTTCACAAATGTCACCTCCTCCACTGACATCACTGGAAAAGGTCCCATCAGCTTTGCTGCCTGTCTGCATCGTCCTGACAAAGCAGACACAGCCCTGTCAGCCTGATTTTCTCTACCTGAGGCCCTTCCTCTCCCCGGGAGAGTGTTGGCTTTGCCTGCAGGAGTGTGCTGGCTGTGCTCTAACAAGCTGGTCACAACTGGTTGCATTTAGGAGGATGCTCTGGGCTCTTGCTTCCATGCTATACAAAGTACTCAACATTTACTGCTGAAGGTGTTAGGGGGTATCTGAAAACTTTCCTCCTGGATGTGAAAAACACTGGTGATATGACTGATGTGCCTCAGGAAATTTTTCCTTTTTATATTGACTTAATTTGCTTTCTACAAATCTTTTGGTTTGGCAGACTCTGGTATTACCCACCTCATTAAAAATGCTGATCCCTGAGCTAATAACTTGATGTGGCATCCCTCTGCTTAGATGTTGGCACTGCCAACACAGATAACTACACCTGAACAGCTGCCCTATGGAATCCAGTCAATTACGTCTGGACACAATTCATTTTATCATAAGTAAATGCTAAAATGTCTCAGGTGCATTCTGCTGTGAACAGCAAGCATATTGCAGTTTAGAAGCAAATTATTGCAAACCTATTTGTTGTGAATAACTTTATCTCTGAGATTAAATGACAGAAATTACACCTGTATGGTCTTCTCTCTCTTTTGGGTGTCTTGCTTCAGAGCCTTACAAGGTGTTGCCATGTGAAAAAGGTCTAAGACTATTGTATAAGCAATCTTTTTTTGACTCTATTACTTTGGAAAGAAAAAACTATTACTAGAGTGTCACCCTGAATTTCTACAGCCTTCTGAGAATTTTTAAATCCTTCTGAGAATCTCAGGAGTTTTCTAACTTTTCTAAAACTTTTCGAATGTTTACATGTGAAAGTGGAGTCTTTCAAGGACTTTGTAGGAAAAACAATCTTTGTTTACATTCCTCTCTCAAGGAGAGACCTTTGATGGACTTTTGTCTCTGCCAGTGTGGATGGAGAGGTGGCAACTTCTCCCTCCAATCCAGAGACAATCCTTAGAAAACTATAAAAACCCTAGCTGTAAAATAAACTGTCTCTTTCCTGCCTCTGGAGCTCACTTTGTGTGCTGTGCCTTCATTCCGTGTCCTGTTGTAACACTAGAGTATACACGGAGTTCTGCTATACCACTGTGTATTGTACATTTGTTGCAGGTCTTTATGAACATTTCCAACTCAGGGACTGAAATTTTCCACGCCTGTCTAAAATATTTATGTTAAAAAAATAAAAGCTCAGAAAGGTTTTGGTGAGTGAAGATAAAAAAGTGCTCTGCCTCTGTAAAGGAATCCTCTCATCTCTGGGGTATTTTGTTGTTTTGTTATATCAACTGTCTGCTCAGGACAGAAGAAACAATAATTACCCTACTAATACAGAGAGATTAATCTGGATGTTTTAATCTCTGTCAGGTAGGAGGTATCCTGAAGTGACAAGATACGAGGGAAAGGTGGATGGTCCCCCCATGTTCTGTGTGTCCAGCTGTGCTGGGGCTGGGAGGAGAGTACTGCACACACAGTGGGCATCACCCCAGTCCCACCCAGGAGGTCTGCCTAGGCAAGGCACTTCTCCAGGGCCTTGGACAAGGCAGTTCAGGTGCAGTGTTAAACATGCTTAATAATACTATTAAAGTGTATGTATATGTGTGCTTTCTAGGAGGAAAGGAAAAGGCTTGGGATTATCTGAACAAAGATTTACTAAGATTAATAAATTTCACCTTTTAAGTGTCATCACTGCAAAGCTGAAAAAGACCAAATGATATCTTGAGAGCCAGAGACATTGCTTATTTAAGCTCTAATTTAAAGATTTTTTGGTGTAGACAAAGGTCCTGCTCAGTAACTATTTCAAGGTGAAGAAAAAAAAGAGCAAGTAAAAAACTTGGAAATGCTGCAGATGCTTTCCAAGCAGATCAGAATGACTAGATCTATATAAAGGTTTTTAAACCCTAATGTCATTTTAATTATCTTCCCCTATAGATTTTAATTGGAAAAAGGGAAGTGCTGTTACCCATTCAACATGCTCAGATTAACTTCATCTTTCAGAAAAGTCTGTCCAGGGACTGACAGCAGTAGAAAATGGAGAGATGTAATGCTTGCTCTAAGTTATATGAAGTCTTGAAATATATCAGAGAAGTCATGTTTAAAAAAAAAAAAAAAAGTGTATATTATTATTTGTAAAAAGATTTGCTAATAACATGGATCTGGCAGTTGTAAATGAGAAACTTAAGTATATCCAACCTAAGAGATGCAAACCCCAATGTTTTAGTCCTAACTCTGTTCATATCTGATAGCAGACCATTTAACCAGCTGGTTAACTGTCTTCATGCTTTCCCAATGCTTTATATTTGCATATACCATAGCAGATATTCCAGTTTTGGATTTCATACAACTTAGAGACTCAATTTTGTTCTGTGTTCCAACTTTATTGCTGCTGCATATATTCCATTTGTAGATAGAGTACAACTAACTCTGTTCAACTTGTGTGCCTAAATTATTTGAAAATCCACCTGAAAGCTTGCTAAAGGTTTTGCATGTGCATAAATGAACATTTTTTTCTGTGAAACTTAGTAAACATAGAATTTTATGACATAACTTGTGCTCATTACTTTCTCATAAAATGTAGTGAGAAAATTCTGTATTAAATATACACAAAATTTCTGAGGAAAAAATAACACATAATATTCTATACTTGACCCTCCTCCCTCCCATATCACTTGATAAGTCCTCATAGAAAAAGGCAGATATGTTCCTCTGCCACAGCTGAAAACAAACTGACCTTTTAACAAAAAAGCAAACCAATATTTTTAGTGAAGTCAGAGTAAAGCATAACACAGCAATACAGCTCTCTTAGGAATTAGTGCAAGTAAATGTCAGCCATCTATTCATGCCCCCAATTCTCTCACTGAATAAAGTAACTTACTTACCATTACATGACCAAAACTTACATCAGGTAGCTTAAATAAAGATAACAAAAGAATTATTCAGAAGAAAACATACTTAGTGCTTCACATGCATCTATATTCAATAGTATTCCTTGGACCAAGCCATTAAATGCATGAAACACTTCAGGGAGTGTGTTCTATATATTCAGCATAATATTCTGTACACTTGAAAATGGCATGAAACTTCAGCAGAATTCAAATCTAGTTTTCATAGACTTAAAATCTGTATTCAAACCATTAAAATTATTTATTGATCAAACAATAGGTAAGTAAGCATTTTTTCTGGTGTTAATTTAAATCCTGTCAATGTTGCATGCTTTCTCGCATCTTCATTCATATGTCTGGAATTACATCCTACTAACAAAGATACTCATGACATTTTAATTCAGTCATTCTATAGGATGGCACTTTAAGTTTGATCACTAGCAAGTTCATTTCAGTCTCAAACTTTTCTTTTGTTAGCAATCTTTTTGCCTTTTGTGAGCAATGCATTTTTGCAAGAAGCTATTTTAGGTTTAATGGAGTTGTCATTGACTAAGTCTATGGCTTTCTAGACTTTCTCTAATCTCATATTTGTTTCAGCTTTTCCTTCATTAGTTCTTCATTCAATCATTTTCTATAGCTCTTCATTCAATCCCTTTTTACATCATGACCTATTATTCCCTAAATTTAGGCTTCTCTCTCCTCAATTTCCTTCTTCACATTTTTCCTATTTGGCTTTGATTTCTGATTTCAATGTCCTTATTTCAAATGTCCTTATTTCCTCCGTTACACACAATGGCATCCAGCAGCTCCAACTACTGATCTTGAACACATAATATTTAGCAGGTCAACCCTTCCGTTTGTTTACACTGAGATTTTTTTTCTCTACTAAACTGCCCTCTCTCAGTTAAGAAATAAACCAGGCAATTCTTCCTGGATGATTGTTTTAGTTGATTCTAAATAGATAGCTTTTGTGGTTTTCTGGGTGTTACACTTGGAAGTTGGGTTTTGGCCATAAATGAGCCATGCCTAAAACCTTTTTACGTGACCTCTATTTTTGTCCTCGGGAACATGTACCTTTGTGCACAGGGCTTACACCAAATGCTAGTTCCCAGCAGAGACAATGAAATTCTTCTCATCAATGTTTCTAGACCTGTTAAGCCATGAAAGAGCAATGCATTTGAATACACATTGATGTGCATTTATTTGTACAATAAGCTATGCAATCTGTTTCAGTGGGAGAATTTTCCGATTATCAGCACAGTAATTGGAGGACAAAAGATGCATAGGCAGGGTTGCTGCTCCATGGTGAACAGGCTGCTTCTGTTAGGAACAGACCTCACTCAGCAGGCGTGAAACTGCTCCTACTGCTACTGCAGGTGACTTTTCCATCATCTTTCAGGGCAGATCACACTACTGGGAAAATCTTGGAGGAATGAAGTGCCATGTCATTACAGGGTACCGTTGAATGATTACCTGCTCTCTGAGCTGCACATGAAAAGAAATTTAAATGCTCCCATCTTACCGACTTTTTCTTCTTAGTACAATTTGGTTTCCTGCAACTTGAGTAGTAGTTGAGGGTGGCATACTCCATCAGAGCAGCAAAGACAAATAGAAAGCATACAGTCACAAACAAATCCATGGCGGTGACGTAGGAAACACGGGGCAATGACTTTCGTGCAATGGTACTCAAAGTTGTCATGGTCAATACTGTGGTGATGCCTGCAGAGAGAAACTTGATTTAATTGTGTGCAACATCACTTCTCCATATCACAGAAGAATCTTTGGAAATAAACATACAAAACATAAATCCAGAGTGTACCCAAATAATTAATTAATTTCATTTGGTTGTATTAAGAAATAATGGAAAATAATATCAGCAGGGACAAAGTTATTGTGTAAACAAAGATTTTCTCTGTTGTTCATTTTCATCTTTGCAAAAGTGACATTGCAAAAGCCTCTCAATATGCTTTTTTTCATCTCTTCCTTTTTCCAATCCCAGTTGGATTGAAGATGGGGGTGAGGGAGAGAGTGAAGAAATTTTTGAAGCAAAGTATGAAGCAGAAAAGATACTAAACCCAGAAAAATAAACCCAAGAAACTTAGTAAGCAGTGAAGGAAACAAGCTCTATTCCACAGTAGTAGTGCTCTCAGAAAAAATCCTATGCTCAAAAAAGAAAGAACTGGAGAGAGAAAAAAAATTCTGCTAGTATCTGACCATGAATTCTGAAAGTATATCTTCACACCACTGTTTCCTTAGGAGTCCTCCAGTGCCATTTTCCTTCTGAGTAAGGGAAGTCAATGTTATTTTTCCAGTCAGAGTAAGACTCTCATACAGACTTCACATGCAACATTAACAGAAATAGCCTTTTTAATTCATACAAAGCATTACTTCTGAGATTGATTTAGTAATAGTGAATATAATGGGATTAGTGTGAAATATGCAAAATAATAAAACTATTATGTGCTAGAATGAAATCTATGTCATGTCACAGAAAAAAAACCCCAATTTCTTATTGGCTTGGGGAAAAAAAAATCTTTCCCACAAGTAAGTCTCAAGAGAGAACCTTCTCAGCAAACAACACAGCCATAAGGTAATCTTTCTTTTTTATAAAATGATGTTTCGCAATGGTGCACAGTGTTTGAAATGGCAAGAAATGACTGAAATTTTTCCTTATAGTTAAACAACTTCTCACTAAAAGCACTCTAGAGAGAAAGAAGTATCTGTGGATTACTTTTGACTACTTTCTCTTTATGAAGGATTGTCTATCTCTGACCTGTAAAATTCAATAGAAGCTGTAGTGAACAACCTTCTCCATTCAAGCTAACAGAAAGTCTCTGGAAAAACCAGAAGGCAAATTATTGCCTGTATCTCAATCTGGAATAATAATGATTGAATTTCTTATATATCTATTACCCAGAAACAAAGAAACAAAAAAAATCTGAAAATAATCACAAGTCAATAACCAAGACGAAAGCAATGCTGATAGGAAGTGGAAAGTGTGGACTTTGTGTGTGCCTTGGACATCTAAAAGCTATTGGGAAATACTTCCATTTCCTGAATTCTATGCCACCTCCCAGTATAAGCAGATGGGGTTGGCATGATCCAGCAACCTCTCCAGACTCCTCAACATCAGTTCTGTACCCAGCTGATGCTTTAAAAAAGCTGCAAATACTGTGTTTGGCCATTCACCACAGTAGCCAGCTGCAGAGATGCCCAACTGCAAAAGGCAAAATCGCTGGCTTTGATTTGGCCCTTACTGACTATAGGTCAATCACTTTCTGTACAGCCTTGACCCAGGCCTTGGGAGTCACTAATTTCAAAGGAACCACATCCAGACTATGGCATACCCTACAACATAAAATAAAGTTCTTTAACATATCCTAAAATCCACATATAGATTTCTGATACTAAAGTGTCCTTTCAGAGCCACATATACATGCATTCAGGCATTTTAATATATTTAAAAAATTCCTCAAAACCTATAGAGTTCTTCCAGTGCAATATACAGCATCCTGTTTACCTGGACTCAAATCTAAGTTTTTATTTCCCATTCATCCAGTGATGGGACAGTTTTTTATTAAAAGGCTATAAAGAAATAATTAGTTTAAGTATATAAGTCCTCAACTCAGCCTGTATCCTACATCCAGGCCTTAAGCCTGAATGTGAAGCATCAGCTCAAATCATGCTTGCAACTGGATTCCTGCTCCCACTGTAAACAAGCACTGAGTTTTTGAAATGAGGAAAATGCTATCGTGTATCAACTTTACATCTAGCACACAGGCACAAATTTTAAAACATTAAAATGAGTTTATGGGGATACATACAGAGAGGAAAGAGAAAGGAGGTGCACCAGATTATACAGTTTTGTATTTTTGTACATTTACAAATCAGAATGTATATATGTATGTATGAATAAAATGCAGCACCATTATTTCCAAATATACCTAGTCTCCATATCCTTATTTCATTTTATCTCTCATGCTAAGGAAATTCAGTTTGTTGAATGGTTTCAAATGCATATGTCTTGCCAGATGAAATTGTGAAGTCTCTCACTTTGTGCAGTCCGTATGGCAAAGTGCGCTTTGCATCTGTTATTGAAATTCACAGTGCTCATGAACTACTTCAACAGAATTTTAGTATCACCTAAGGACAGCTCTGAGGTAACCTGACTTCAAAATTTTTCAGGCAGAAATTGTAAGTGTAAGCTTACAAATCTCTGTGTAAATACCATTTTGGGATGTTATATTCTCTCAGTAAATCCCATATCAAACATGCTATTTGATAAAACAAAAAGAAATGACTGGAAGATCAAATTATGCATGAAAACACTAACTTTTAGATCATTGGTCTAAACAGCTATTTAAAATTATTACTGCTTGAAATCTGCTCACTGGACAAGCATATGCAAAGTGAGGTGGCAGGAGTTGCATTGTTAGAAACTCTTTGGTCAGCAAGGCTAATGTTTTCTTGAGATTATGTTGGTGGGACACTAAAGGAAATGTCTGCTGCTGTCATGCATGCTATCACTTGTTCATAAAGTTAATTCTTCATCTTTCTGGTCTGGCACCTGTTTTGAGTACTTTCTTGGTTTCCTAGTGAATCAGGGAAAGATGAAATGGAAAGGAAAGCAATGTTCATTATTTATTAAATATCATCTGTATATTTTTTTACTTCAATACATTGCTGCCCTTGATACCCACTGTCTCTTTTTAAACTGCAGTTTGATCTTGCTCTGTAGTAACTGCCTAGTCCTATTACATATTATATCCCTTTTGAAAAAGTACAGGGAAACTGGATGAAAACTTCTGTTTAACCTAATTCCCTTCATCTTCAAGGAAAATAACCTATTCTTTTCCAGATCATAACTGCTTCTTCACTTAAAACATTTTGAGATAATTTTGATTACTAGAGACAAGCAGAAACTGCAGAGAGACATTTTATTTCTCTTTGAATGAAGAGCAGAATAACTTGATCAAATAATATAGTTCTCATCCAGCACTCAAATTTTAGTTCTATTTTCCCACTGATTCTTCAGGTGGCCTGGAGTTAGTCTTGTTGCCAGTCTGGGCCTTAGTACCTCAAAATGCATGTAAAAAGGGGACTACAATAACAAGATTTAAAGAACACTTTAATGTCTCTGGACAGTACTGCTGAGAGAATACTTATGGTCCCAAACCCAATTTATTTTTTTTTCCCAGCATGGCAATATATTAGTTAACATTATTCAGAAAGGAACAAAACCTGTCCTTCATGTAACTGTGAGTAGTTCCAATAACTTTGGAAATTATTCTATTATTTCAGAGAGTGAAATATTTCCCTGGTGCTAGTCCTATACATTAATGCAGCTATACTTGGAGAAGGTTTGTTGCACAAAGTCTCTACAAATAATTTCAACTAATTATTAGGGCAATTTCAGCAGTTTGCCTTTGGCTGCATTACTCACAATTTTACTATGTGCCACTATCGAGATGTGGATGTGTGCTGTTGCTCAGACAGATTTATAAGTTGCATTATACACCCAGTTCTACAGCAAAATGGGAGCATCTGCTTACTGCATCCCAGGAGTCAACAGGCCTTGCCAGAGTGGGAACAACAGGATTCTGGGCACAAAAGAAATGACTCATACATATTTGAATTTACTTTTAGAAAAGTTATATTTTAGCCTATGAAATTAAATTCTCAGTTGGAATTTTAGGAGTGAGTCATGAGTTCCATAGAGTAGAGCCTCAGAACAACTCCTTTTTATGTTCTTACTCCAAATTCATGACATCAGTATCCGAATGCACTTTTTCTCTGAACTTCCTGCTGGCTTAGGAGTGAGGTGAAGAGTCACACGTTAGTGATTAGTGATCTAACATACTTCTGTGTCTAATTATTTGGAAAAATGAGTTGTTCAGTGTGGGGAACCACCTTTAGGTACAGAATATGAAAAATCCTTATGGCAAATCAATAATGCAAAGTGTTAGATGTCTTTTTTCCTCTTTTTTCTTCTGCATTAAGAAGGATAACCTAACTGGATGCTATGTGACACTCCCCATGCACTCTCTTCCCTTTTAAAAAAAGATGGAGAACAGTCAGTCTTTCCTTATCTCCCCTGAGTCATTCAGTTTAAGAAGAAAAAGAGTTCAGTTTAGGAGTTCAGCAGAGAAATATACTTAAGACCTATTGCTCAACCCAGCAGCTTCAGAGGCAAGTTTACAGAGACAGGAACAGGCAGTTGTAAGCTGCTCTGTCCTCACCTGTGTATGGTGTTTTTGCTGTCCTGGGAGGTGTTACTGGGTAATAGAATAACTGTGAGTCTTTATGTCCATTCTTTTGCTGGAGCTGTGGTGTACTGGCCCTTTAGCACTTATATGGAGGGAATGAGGACTGAATATTCCATTCCTGTAACGTCAAAAAAATGGACCTACGTAGTAACAAACTGCAGCAGGAGGATGCAATGAATAGCTGGGAATGGTTGAAAACAGCCATGCAAACTTTGACATAGGATCCTCTTTTTTCCTAGACTGGTAGGTTTCTGAATCAATTCATATTGACAGACCTGGCAATCACACTCTGAACTAAGGAATTGTTTTTCCTTTGGTTCTGATGTTTACATATAATTGGCTGTTACATCCCCCTATACCCTTGATGCTGTCAAAATCTCCAGGTTTTCCTATAGATATTAGGAAAAATTTCTAAGTCAAAGTCAACATTTCTAAGAGTATACTAAAGCACATTGCCAAAATGCACATGCTGGTCCTGACACAAATGAGTTTCTGGAAAACCTAAACCAGCATAAATCTATGAAAAATATCAATACACCCAGTGTGAAGCTTAACTTCAAGCATGCAAGCTAAAACACTTTGCATGACTTAATACTATTATATCCCACAGTTTTCTGTATATATAAGACATAATGCCCAGTGGCGGAGAGTTACAGAAGGGAAGGAAGCCAGCAGTGCAATTAATTAATTCTTCAAAAATGTCACTAAAATATCATAGTGAGAACAAGGAGACAGACATTAATTCAAGAGTTTTATGCAAAATAGGTGGCAGTGTCATCCAATGGGTCATATTAGTTTACTTTTAATTACCCTGTTACAGGGAAAAAAAAACCCAGCAGTCTCAGTAATAAGTAGATCTGGTTCTGCAAGATGTAGTAGTAATAATCCAAAGCATATACCTAATGGTCTTTTTGACAGGAAGCTGACATTTTCAAATAGTAGGGCAGGAACATCAGAAAAGGGAATTACTAATAACTTACCTAATGCTGTTCTTGCTGGTGTGGCATCTTTTTTGATCCAAAAGGATACCCAGGAAAGAACAACTGTTAATATACAGGGAATGTATGTTTGTATAGTAAAGTATCCCATTCTTCTACTTAAGTCGAAGTATATAGTCATGACTACATAATCACCTGCAATAATAGCACAAAAAGGAAATTCACATTGTAATGGGATATAGACAATTGTTAACTGACCTGCTAATATTTTAAGTTTCATAAAAACACTGCATATGAAATATTTTTTAGAGTTTCAGCAGCATCTGCACAGTAATTCTCATGTGAAATTTAAGTAAACCTTGCCATTCTAATATCCTTAACTTTAAGGTCTCTATGGAAATTATGTATTTGACAGGCAGAGATTCTCAGCAATCATTCTGGATAAGTAAAGTTTTGAAAAGCATCTTGAATTTCCAGACTTGGTGTTCCTGGTATATCTTCATGGCCACAAATGTGAAGGTACTGTCATTCACCAGATTCTGCAAACACTACACACAAAATCCTCCTTCTGCAGGCTGTTTTTTCTGTGCCCTAATTTCAGGTTTGAGTGACTTTTGTTATCTTCTTTTGAGATATGAATCTGAAAATAGGGGTCTTTATGGCAAGTGTAACATGCACATGAGTATGCCTTTACAGAAGTCATTAATAGACACTAGAGCTCAATGCTGGCATTTCAAAACAGTTGTGGCCATTTGTGGTATTTTCAGAAGGTCAGTCTGAACACAGTTTATTTGTTTGCTCTATAGTAAAACGCATACATTCAAGGAGTCAGTAAGAAAGTTAGTTTATGTCACATTACATGATTTTTTTTCACTGTATCTCTTCTGCTAGCCCTTGTGATTCCACAGGGGATAATAATCTGTCCCTCCCTCTCTCCTCAGTAGAGGCTACTGACCCTCATCACCTCTGCCCTACTGACAGCTCTCTCAGCCTCATAGATGTTAACTTCCTCTCTCAGACAGTCATGGTGAATAAGAGTAATAAAACTGAACTGGGACTGATTTCTGTACTTCACTTGAAGTAGGTTGCTTGCATTTCGGATGTAAAGGAGAGTTTATATGCCGGAGAATTTTTATGAGGTTTTGTCTGACTGCGCCAGATTTGGCCTAATAAACTTTATGGCTTCTTATTACAAACCTTAACTTTCTAGAGTATGATATTTGCAGAAGGCATCATTTGCAATAGTTAAGTGACTCTGTCCTGTTACAGCAAACCATCAGAAGAATGAAGAAATTGGAAACATATAAAGATTAATCCCTTAAGGAATGTACATACAACTACCCAAGCAGAAGCACAATGGGTTTATTAGTTGAGGCAAATTAAAGCTTAATCATCTAGTAACAGAGGGCATATAAACAAATGCATTTCATACAGTGGATATTTTGACTACAGCTAAATATTATACAGAAAAGAAATTAATTCAGTAAGAATAACTTTCATCCAAAGCATCTCTGAAGTCACTGTAAAATCAATGAATTGCCGTAAGTTAGAAAATTAAAGGTAAATGAAAATCTGATGGTGGGAATATGGGAATGTGTGAAAAGTTCCTATATGTAAAGTACATCAGTTTGAGATAGATATATTTGGAAGAGGTTGACAAGCCTTTCACAAGAACTATGCCAGTGTAAACTGTATGACCCCAAGAAACTGGAAAGTAATTTCAGAAGCTGTGCTTATAGAGTTCACTGTGGTTACAACTAGGAGGTGTTGCAGAACATCATGACATAGTGAGCCTTGTGGGTTTTCCTGCAGGCTAAGGGTTATTGTCATTCCACTAATCCCCAGCATATTGTGTCATGTGTTTTGGGGAGTGGAGCAAAGCCTAGGCCCCAAATAACTTCTTGGGTGAGAAAGGCTGCTTGGGAAGCTCCGGAGAGGCAGTCGAGCTCACACATCCACACACACCACGGGCTAGCTCAGCAAGGAGAGGAGGAAGGCTCTGGGAACCCAGATCAGTTCCAGCCAGGTTTATTGTGATGCCAAAGTCACCAGCGCTGAGAGGTTGACCCCAGCCCCAGTTTGGGGTTAAGTACAGGTGTCAGCAGGCAATGACCTTGGGGCACAGGGGTGGAGTAAAGGACAGGAGAGGTCAGTGTCTTATGGGGAAAACAGGGCCAGTCACTGGGGACCCTAAACCAATGGAGACACAGAGGAAAGGAAACACCACGGGGTCAGGGCATTAGGGAGGAGGAACTGGGGCAAACTATTGTATACAGAGCACCATTGGGAGAGATTTTGCTCTTAAGGCTGGGCAGGTGACTATAGTCTGTCCTGCCAAGGCCAGACCCTAGGTATTATGTCAGGGGTCTGCAGGGATTCCACATCAGCAGTTTTCTCTGTGCAGGGAATGGCACCAGGGAATTGATGTGGCTTAGTAAGCACAGGTTCTGCTGGCTTACTGGTTGGCTGGTTTGCCTCACTGAAGCAAGACTTATACCCAGCAACTGAGATAATTTCATAAAAGAAGGTGTAAAGAGTCAGGTGGAGTGTAAACCAGTGCTTCTACTGACATGAACAAACTGAAAAGCATGGAAAAAATGTTAGCAAGTCAAACATTGTCTGTTAAGGTAGAAAGAAGAATGAGCAAAAATGTAATCAAAGACTCTATAGGAAATGTGCCAAGTCTCTCAATTTCCTTTACTCAGTTCTTGTATCTAGAACTGTGTGTTTATGGATAAGCTTCCTGAGAATGGTATAAAGGCAAGCACAATCTGCACTCCTCCATTGTGTATAACAATATATGATACACACAATTCCAGTACCCACACAGATCACTGCTCCATTCAATACCCAGCACAGCAGTGGGGAGTAGGAATAGATTATGCACTGTAAGATACTGAGAAAGTAATAGTCTCTGCTTCAAAGGTCTTGGACAAAAATAAACCTGATAAACATGAGAGTGGGAAAAAATTATGGCATGTTAAATGACATAGAGAGTCCATCATCACAATTAGTCATTAACTGATTTAGTGTCTTCCAGCCAGGATTAATTTCCTGTGATTTTAAACATCTAGAAGGCAAATTCTATGGATGGCCTGTACATTGTGGCCTCCTTTCTACACTTAATAAAAATAAATTGGTACTTCCAGTATAGAGTTTGTCTTATCTGCTTTATGGGCATATTTTAGAAGGTGAATGTATTCAAAACATTTCCATTTCTCTCCTGTGATTAAAAAAGAAGAGCGAGGGGCTGAGATGCAGACAAAAATTATACAAGGAGTTAAACCCCTTGATTCATGGTAAGAGCTAAACTGGGCAACTCCTGTGAGGATAAGGTTTTTTTATTTAAATATGATATATTTATTATGTTTTGAAGGGTATTTTAGTTATTTTCCTTTTTTTTTCCAGTTAAAGTTGATGTCTTCATCTTTTAGGATATGCACAACTCCTCTGCTCGTTCTTCTGTTCCTCCTTCCTTCCTTCCTTCCTTCCTTCCTGCCTTCCAGCCTCCCTCCCTCCTGTTAAGTAAAGAAACTCTGACTTTGTAAAGTTTTACAAGCTGCAAATTCCCATGTATCTAACAAGGACCCATAGATGTGTAACAAGCACCCAACGAAGATGAAATTCTACATTCATTTATCTATCCACTATTTTCTTGTCTGAGATCCACAGATATTGTCACAATGAAGAAGGCAAAACCAGTCATACAGGCAGGAGCTGTGCATAAGGACTTGTGTGTTGTACTGTCTCTGCTGCTGTGTGTTTATGGGACCACACTGACAGATAATATACCACGCAATTTGCTTCACTGGAACTAGTTTCAGAAAGAGGAAGAAAGAGGAGAATTTGCTGGTTCTCCTACAGTACTCAATCCATGCTTAGAGAGGATGTAGTTCTGAGACAATGCATACTGCTGATAATGTTTGTGGGAGGAAGGAATCACCATTCTTAAAATTCAGAGCCCCAGCTGAAAGCACCAGCGTTGTGTCTGCTCTCAGAGGCAAGCACGCTTTTGTACAACATATACTGAAGGACTTTTTTAAATAGCTATGCTAAATTAAAATGTTCAGCTAAATTATCACTTCAGTTCTATCCTCAGCCAAGTCAACTTCTATTGAGATTACTGGATTATCTCATTACATTCAAGAGTCACAGCACATACAAGAGTATGTGCTGTGGCTACTTTCCTTATTGCACTACTCCAAACTGTATGTTCCTGCTGTTGCTGCTGACAGTGATGGGGATGATTATATTATTCTTCACAGTATTCCTTCCAGAAGTAAAAATTCTCTATATAGCTGAAAGCATTGCATGCACATGAAAGAAAAGTAGTCATGGTACATATATTTATTTCTCTATACACACAAAATAATCTGTGCAAAGAAGCTCTCCTCTCTTCTGAAAGAATCTCCTCTCTTCTTGGATACAACTCATTCCTTACATCCTGCAGTCATGTGCAACGCAGAGGAGGGAAAAACTTTCAAGAGCTCTGCTCAGTGTCCCCTGCACCTTTGGGAGCCTTCAGAGCTGTTACTGCCACTGTAAGAAGGGGAGCTGGGGCTAATTGTATGACAAAGTTCTGCACTGCACGCAAGATGGGAAAAAATCTCCTTCCAGACTGCATGTCATTAAACCAGTGCACTTGGTTTGAAAGTAATCACACAGTGGTTGCCTAGAAAAGGACCACTGGAATACCTAATACCAAGAAACTTAATTTTTAAACCCCGAGAGGAATTCTAGCTCTTAACGACTTAAATAATATTCCCAGGAAGGCAAACTAACTTTGAACAAAATGATCAGCCATCAATTCACTGGAATATTGAAAATTATCTCGAGGCAAAGTAGAGCATGATCAATTTTCTATAAAGGGAGCAAAACGTGCACCTTTAGGCAACAAATCTGGAGTAATTGAAATAGTGTAGCAATGCTTCCCACAAAACCAAGATGACTGCTGGCTGTGACCCATAGGACTTACATTAGGCTAAGTTTCTAGTTTGAAAGTAGGACACTGTTTAGAACAATAATGATTTCCCATGTAATAACTGCTGTGAATTTTAATGAACAAAATTAAATTATAGCAAATTTTTTTGACTCTTGAAGACTAAGGGTCTGTGTGCCTGAATTGCTAGAATTTTGCCTCTGTTGCACCAAGAACAGCTCTCTTGAAGGTAAAATGTTTGAGCAGGATGCAACCGATTATTTTATTAAAAATAAATAATTTTTTTAAAATACAAAATTATATACTGTAAATAATTTATTTATTTAAACTATACTATAATGTCTTTCACATTTTCATTCATCTTTCCATTGTACTCTGAGGTTGACAATTAACTTAGAAAAAAGATAAAAATTATGAACTTTATAAAGACTGAAATATGAAGGTACAATGCATACACAAAGCAGACTCAGCATATGAATGAGGGTTACTGCCAGTTGTCCATCACTAGAATAGCAGAATAATGAGGAGCGGCAGAATTTATCCATGTTACTATAAGAGTTTGATTTTAGAAGAAAGCCCTAGTCATTAAAATGAGGAGTCACACTGTGTGCCACAATTATTACTTTGTTGATCAGCAAGACCACAGAAACTGAATCGTCTTCCTCATCATCTTAATAAATCTAATTTTTGTAACAGTAAGCAAACTAACTTTACAATCTTCACTGCTTTTTTATTTTTTATTTTTTCATTTGGAAGCCAAAAGAAGTTTTTATTTAATCTTGTCATTAACTATTCATGTCACCCTGAACCTGTTTTCTGATCTTTGGTTCCCAAAGCTCCACTTTTTATTTCCTGGGCTAGGTTTCTCTTCTTTCTTAGTAAATTGAAAGTTTTCTAGTCAGTATGTACAGAAGTTTCTGCAAAACCAGAGAGGTTTATTGTAAGAGATGCATGTGGAATTGGAAGCGAAACTACTGTGGCAGTGTTGATGCCAACTGGGAATGTGCAAGTTTCAGGTTCAAGATATGGCTCCAGATTCTGCACTGGCTGGAAAGAATATCTTAGTTCAAAGTCAGGCAGAAACATAGGCAGTGTTACAAAACCCAACCCTGCCTAATTTAGATAATGGGGATTTTTAAGCCTGGAAAAGAGGAGGCTTCAGAAGACCTAACTGCAGCCTTCCAATACCTGAAAGTAGCCTACAAGAAAAATGGAGACTCTTTTCAAGAGCATGTACTGACAGAACAAGTAGGAATGGATTCAAAATGAAAGAAAGCACTACTAGACTAATCTAGTATTAGGAAAATATTAGGAAAATTTCTTTACTGTGAAAGTGGTGAGACACTGAAAAAAGGTTGCCCAGTGCAGATACCCTGGGACAGTTTGAGGCCAGGTTCAACTTAGTCTGGTGCAGGGTGTCCCTGCCCATGGCAATAGGGTTGGAACAAGGTGATCTTTAATGTCTCTTGCAACAAGCCATTCAGTGACTCTGTGACTTTATGATTCAAAATCAGATAGAAGAGTCATGTGAACTAGCTGTTTTCACATCCCAGGCCTTCATCCCTATACCTCAGAGATGCACCTTGTGGAGGGTCAAGCTATCTTACTAGAACTACTAAGGAAAAAAGAAAGATAGATTGTGATTACTTCAATTACACTTCCTACAATTAATACTTCATCAGCTGGTCTGTCTTTAGAGTTGGTATCCCATCCTAACATGACTTTATCTCCAGCCAGGTATGGAGCAAGTTTCAACTTTGGAAGATCCAAAAAGTCCACAAAATGGTACAAGAAAGAGCTTAATATACTCATAGGTGGTTATGATTCCAAAATGAGCTATTATTAAGGCAAAAAAAGAGGATGAAAACAAGGTTTTGCAGTTCTTTTGAAGAAAAATGTAGGACAAATGAGAGTCATGAAAGTATCATTGAAAATGCCTTTATCTTCTTCAGCATCATTATAAATAATGAAGGAATGCTGAGGACTTACTGCAGGCTTATTCTGACTCCTACAAAATGGGTCAGTCAACAAAGAGTTTTCATTGGTGGGAACAATTTTTGCTCTACAGTAGTCTAGAACAAATGCTTCCAAGACAAAAGGAAGAACAAAATGATCAGGGTCATGCTGCCACTTAAGGGTTAGTCTTATATTCCCCTATGCTGCTTTGGTATTTGGGTATTCCACAGTGACACCTGGATATTGTGCTTGGATAGGAGCATGTGTACAGCAGAGAAAGATATTTACACCTTATCTCAAGTAAGTGTTCTTGGAGTGTTAACAAGCACTGCTACACTAATACATTTCTGCTTAAGCTGCATATTTAACCTCACAAAAGATGTGCACAGGGCTTCAGAGGTGTCATTTTTACATGTATTTCCATAGTAGCAATGTGACTAGATGTCTAGTCACAGGCAAGACTCTTAGGCAATAGATCAAAAAAGCTTTCTGTGCCCCAAAGATCTCTGGTTTTGAGTTCATAATTGCCTTTGGCATTAACAGGATGTGTCTGTGTGTATCGGTGCGCATGTACTAGAGCAGTGCAGCCCAGATTTGGCTTTCAGCTCTTACACTTGAAAAGCAAATTTTTCAGAAATGCATTCATATCGTGATGCCAAATCATTGCTAAAGTTTCCCATTATCATAGACAAATTACTGTATCAGTACACAGTGGAAAAAAACCTCAAGACACCAACTAACCCTAATAGCACTCTTTGTGCCCGTAGGAATCATGCTCAATTATAAATATACATATATGTATTAGCATGTATAATAAAAATCAAATTATAGTATGATTGCTAGATTAGAATGTGAAAAATGAAAACCATATTGTCTCAAGGCAAAAGAATTTTTAAACTCAAGTTAGACCAAGAAGTCTTCTTAATCTGGCAGCACCACCAGATATTATGCAGGGTTTATTGCCTTGTGTAATATCAAGAATATAATAAAGTATAAAGAATAATAGTATAAAGTATATAGAATAAAGTATAAAGAATATAATAAAGTGAAAATAAGAGACTTATTTTTACTTGAGGCTATCAGTTTTTTAATCATCATAAAATAATTTACAGTTTTCTCTTTGTTCTTCTTGGATGCTGAACTTACATTTTCTTTGATGCAAGCAGCATTTTCAAAATAGTTTTGTAAAATGAACTTTAAAAACCTGCATTTAAAAGTTAATAACGATATTTTCAGAACATAAAGTTATTACATTGTCTGATTTTGGCATTTATTATTGAATCTGGAGAATAACTGGATTTATTCAAAGTTCTAACTTCTTTATATTGATCATTTTTTCCCCAGAATCATTGGCATACATATGTTGTATACTAGAATTTTCATGAAGAACTGAAATCCAATAAGCAAAAGACCCAAGTTCTTAAGACTTTAATTTCTTACCAGAGTAATTTGAAACCTATTAGTCAGTATTTCTTGTGCCCTAAATAATTCTTTATGTCCCATGGACACTTGAAACTGACAGCTTCAAAGACAGTTACTTTTGATTCAACTGAAATCATTTCACTCTCTGTATCCCACATTTTCTGTTAAGTGTCTGGGATACTTTGAATGTCATCAGGAGATGAATTAAGGTCCATGAATACAATTGACCTCCAGAGTAAATTAAAAAAATAGGAGGTTTGGAAAAAAAAAAAAATACTGGTATTTTAGCATTTAGTGGCATGATCAAGATTTTATTTGTGTTCTTACGTGTTTATATATTATGTGAACTGGCCTGCTAAATACAGCTATTCTCTCTTCCCAGACATAACGACTGTATGTGAAGCTCTCCTCCCACTAAGCCATGTGAAGCTGTAGCATGTTATTCATCTATGAGGTATTATGAGCACCAGAATTGCTCTCATGATGTACAGGCTTATTAACTTTAGACATAATGACATTTTCATTTTGCAACATGAAGCATCATTTAATGTATTTTTTGAAATATGGAACTACTGAAAACAAATGGATTTTAATTTGGCTATTGTAAGGTATAAGTAATATTGTAAAATCCTTCAAAAATGCAGTTTCATCCAGCCACATAATGGGGATAAAAATGTATAATATCATAAGCAGACTTTGATCCATGATTACCAGTCTACTTCAATTTCTGCCTTATCAGTAGAAAACTTACACACATAATCTCTATTTGAATTAATGTATCAATGTGAGATAAATTCAATATACAAATACAGTGCAGCATGGCATGATCCATTACTCACTATTCTTAAGAAGTCTAGCTGTTTTCCATACATAGGTTTTCTTTTGTGTTAGAAGAATAGAAGTGAATAGTAGCAGATGAAGTAAAAACAATAATAAATTACCATAGCTGCCGATGTCAGTGAAAGTAGATGAAGGATCAGAGTGAAAATGAATGACTTTTATGTAGGAATCTTTTCCTGTGAGGGTTTATTGATGAGCTGCACAATGCTTTTTGAACAGAATATTTTTTCACGCTCCACAGAGCATCAAATACTGTAGCACATCTGAGGATACACAACATTAATGACTCTCGCTTTCACTTTGCTCTTACAAAGCACAGAGAACCCCCAGTATCATGACATCTGTCAATGTCAATCATTTCTCATTTATTTCCAGTATTGAAATTTTTATTCGCAAGACCTGTTTGTGGGAGGAGGCGCATTATGTTGCAGTTTGTTACACAGTCCCAGGGGACTGGATTTGGTGGGCTTGTAATTCCCAAACCAGTTGAAATAGTTTTTAACAAGCCACCAGAAAATCCCATGTTAACATTTTCAAATAAAATTCTTTCTTTTTCTTCCTCAGGATTTATTCCTACACATTAAATAAAGAAAAATCCCAAACAAAAACTGCATTTTTCTTGACCTAATATTCTTTTTGCTTAAGAAAAATGTTCATGAGTTTGGCCTTGTCCACAGTCATTGTGACTGTATTACATTACTATGACATCTTTTATATAATCATGTAACAGGAGTAGCCTGTTTCTTTCTATCTGTACTGACATCTACTCCACCTCAACTGTCCCTAACATATGCTCTTGTTGATAGCTTTAAAGAGAATCTCACAGTTGGAAGACCTTCCCTGTTTTGGTCATGCCATGTTCTGAAAGAGACTATGGTGATTATTTGGCTGCATTTTCTGAATGGTATGAGCTTTTTCTGATGTAAGCACGGCTGCAAACCCCAAAGTTATTGATAAAGTAGAACATCTTTTAGAAAGGTGTCCTATCTTTATTTTAAGAAATTCCTGCAGTAGAGTTGCTCTACAAACCTTGAAGTTCCTTTAATGCCTAGTTATTCTCACTGCGAAAGAAACTCACAGGCAAGTCTGTTTTAGCTGAGTGAATTTTTTAACTGAGATTTAGTCTGCAGTCATCTAGCATCAACTCAGACCTTGAGCCTTAGTATAGCTTAGCTAGACTGCTGAAGCATTTTTAGTATGTTTTGCTTTTCTCATGCAGGCATTAAGAAATAGTAATCTACTACCCTTTATCCATCAACATAAACACTTATGGTCTCTTAACAAGAGGAATTGTTTCCAGTCTCTGATTAAACTTTTGTCTCTTTCATGAACTCCACAACTTTTCAAAATAATTCTTGAAGTGCAACCAACAGAATTAGATCTTCATTTAATAGCAGCTGCATTAATAATACATATACAGATAATATAAACATCCTTCTTCTAGAAAATAATCCTTCTCTGAGCACGTATGCAAAACCTGTGCTTGGTATTTTGGCCATACCTTCAAACAAGGGATATATTTTGAAATAACTATTAATTCACAAGAACTATTACATAGCCTTAAACCTGCAGCACCCAGGATGGCAGGTGTCCAATTCTGGACAAGCAAAATCATTAGGCTTCAATCCCAAGTACCTGCTTCCGACTTGAATACAAGTTCTGAAGTACAGAAATACATATTGTCACTTTCATTTAGGCTGCAGAGCTGAGTTGCAACTTCCCTCAACCTTTGTGTCACTTATAAACTTAACAAGTCTCAATGCTATTATTGCATCTCTGTCATTAAAAGAAGTATTAAGTAGCATCAAGCCAAAAGATGTAGTATTTCAACAGAAAGTCCTGGTGAATCATGGTTTTTTTGTTACGTCATAAATCTTTCCAAGTGGTCAAAATTTGGTTATTTGGTATGTGACACTGATTTCCTTATCATTGTAGTTCCTTAATCAAAATGTCATACTGCATCATGTGAGATGTCTTACAAATGTGTGTTATATCACCAGAAATGTATAAGCACAGAAGATGACACTGGGCTAGTTTGACAGCAGTTATTTTTCTATGGATGAATGTTTATTGGTGATAATTATATTACCCTCTACATTTGGGTGACTCTACTCCAGGATTAGCTGTTCCATAGCTTTGCTCAAGATCAATGCCAAGAAGAAAAAACAGTGAATACTTTGGTAATTTTATTTAGATTTCTGAAACTGTTGGAAGGGGGGGAAAGAAAGTGTTTTATTTGCCCTTAAGCCCTCAGGCCTTCATCAGCTCTTTAAGCTATTACTCTCAGGTTATCAAAGGATTTGTTAATCAAAGAAAGAATTAATGAAGAGATTGTGCTGGGGAAGTGACTGGTAACATAAGAATAGAATCAAATAGGATAGGAACGGAACGGAACGGAACGGAACGGAACAGAACAGAACAGAACAGAACAGAACAGAACAGAACAGAACAGAACAGAATAGAATAGAATAGAATAGAATAGAATAGAATAGAATAGAATAGAATAGAATTATTTTTGTTGGAAGGGACCTACATCTAATGAAGGGACAATAATCTAATCCAATTCCCTGACCACTTCAGGACTGACCAGAAGTTAAAGCCTGTTATTACGGCTATTTTCCAAATAACTGCTAAACACTGAGATACTTGGGGCACTAACCATCTCTTTACAAAGCCTGTTCCAGTGTTTTATCACCCTCTCAGTAAAGAAATGGTTGCTAATGTCCAATCTGAACTTCCCCTGGCACCGCTTTAAACCATTCCCATGTTATCCTATCATTAAAAACTAGGGAGAAGAGCTCAGCACATCCCTCTCCACTTCCTCTCCCCAGGAAGCTGCTGAGGGCAATGAAATCACCCCTTTGTCTCCTTTTCTCCAAATTAGACAAGCCCAAAGTCCCCATCTGCTCCTCACAGGACATGCCTTCCAGCCCTGTCACCAGCTTTGTTGCCCTCCTCTGGGTGCATTCAAGGACTTTCATATCCCTGTTACATTGCAATCTTTGTTTTCCACAAGAAGTATTGATTGCTTGCATTAAAAGAAAAGCTAGAGTTGGTTTATCTGTTACAGTCTAACTTTCTAACTCCCATCAAATTGCTGCATGCTGGAGACAATGCCATTTTAGTTAAGAAATAGTAAAGGCAAAGGTTGAGACTTTCCAAGGAATGCTAGGATTTGCAGAAGGAGCTTTCCAGCATAGTCTTTCAGATTAAAGCCATCTGACAATGGTTATTTCCCCCTTCACATTATAGGTAGATATGGGGTTTTCCTACAAAGGTATTTGGCAATCTGTAACAGATGCAAGCTTGCATTCTGTGTGCTGTCTTATCTGGTAGAATAAAGAAAAATATTGATGTGTATGCAGTCACTTATTCACTTCCAAGACATTTGACAGCTGGAGAAAGATAATACTACTTTGGACTGTTATTTTAGCTCCTTCTTTGCCTACTCAAGGCTTTCTAACTGGATTACTATCATTCTTTCTTGCATTCCAAGTAATAGCTCTTTTGTCTTCAAGTTCCCTTGATATCACCTTTTCAAATATATATTCACAATCAGGCCATGAGTATTGTCTTTATTAATTTCCTCAGCTTGCACCTCCAGTATAATGTAATGGGTTTTTTCCCCTTCACATTCCCTAGTGCCTTTGTTCCCACGTGCTATTAATAAATTAATTTTGTGATTTAAAAAAATGCTCTCTTTTTTTCTCATTTCTACTAGCCATTTTTTCTTTCTTGCACTGTCCTCCTGGATGGTCTAGTCACTCTGCCTGGTACTTCTGAGCTCTTTATGAGCAAGGAAAATGCCAGCCTAAATCTCATCCAAATCCAGCTACCTCTCATCTGTTCATCTCTATTTATGAATAATATTTTTCTTTTGTGAACTATGTGTTTAAACTTTCACTTGCTTTCATCTGAAGTTTTCTTTTTTTTTAGTTCAACTGGAAATAAACTTGGCCTTTAGCTGCCAATAATGTTAATTTAAAATTGTTAGTCACAAAATCAGCCCAATCAACCCAATCAGCTCTTGATATCCCTCCCCTTGCTGTCTCCAGGGAATTCCTGTGTATATTAATTAATTCTCTTTATCCAGTATTCTGCAGTGGGAAGTATTTAACTTACAGAACAATAACATGCACTGATTTTTAAGGGGGTCCTGTCAAATTAAATACTGTCAGAAAAACTACCAGTGCTCTCCCTGTGGCAAAGGAAGAAATGGAGTTGTTTTCCCTAAAGTACCATTCAGTAACACCTTTAAATAGGTCTGTTCAGACTTGGGCAAGAGCCCACATCTTTTTACATAATCTCTTCATAACCTAAAAGGACAAGTGACCACAAAGAACTGCAGAGAGGAGAAAAGGACTTCTAAAGAAAGGCATGAGAATGGTTCAGTAACACAAAGGTGATGTTTCATTCACAATTCACAGTTGCAGAATAGAGCAACTGCAGTGAAGGATGATCTCAATATCCATTGATGCCAGAAGTCAATTATTTTTTTGACAAACAAAACCAAAAGGTATTCTGTGTAGCAAAGTCAGACCAAACTTTGGATTTCTTTTTCAACTCTGCTAACTTTTTGAAGAGCATATGGTAATATCTTAGATTCTTACTTCGTAAGTTCCAGTTTTCCTCAACTCAATTCATTCAATTACCTTAAAATGTATGAGTTTTGGGAGGGAGTGGAGTGGCCTTACGTACTTCAATGGATGAATCACCACTTATTCACATGGGCCTGGTTGAAGAGGACTGTATGTCAGATAAGTGCAGATTAAAAGAGAACATAAGATAAACTCTGACTGTGACACTACAAAGTTGGAAAATTCAGAAACTTGAACCAACTGCTTGTAAGAGGAGAACATCTGGGAATGGCTAAATATGGCATTTTTTTTAACTGTTTAATGCCTGTGCTGTGGTGGTTAAAGTTCCAGTCAGCAGACAGAAGCAAAGAACAGAGCATATGATTTAAAGATACTTTTTTTCCCAAATCATGGAATCACAGAGTGGTTTGGATTGGAAGCAACCTTAAAGACCATCTAGTTCCAGCCTTCCTCCCTGGGCAGGGACACCTACCATTAGAACAAAGCCCCATTCAACATGACCTTCAACAGTTCCTGGGGTAGGACATCCACAGATTCTCTGGACAACCTCACAGTTCCAGTGCTGGCCAATCTCACAGTAAAGACTGTCTTCCTTATATCTAATCTAAACCTACCCTCTTTAAATTTAAAACCACCCCCCTTGTCGTATCTCTACATATCCTTGTAAAAAGTTCTCCAGCTCTCTTGTAAACCCTTTAGGTACTGGAAGGTGCTATAAGATCTCCCTGGTGGCTTCTCTTCTTCAGGCTGAACAACCTCAGCTGTCTCAGCCTGTCTTCATAGGAGAGATGCTCCAGTCCTCTCATCAGCCTCTCCAACCTGAGGGGGGCTCAGACCCCCCACATTGAAATCCTTCTTCCTCTCCTAATGTAATCCTGGGTTTTCCCTCTTCAGTCTGCAGTCATGAAGTGGTTCTGCAAGGGCACCTTAACCTGTGCCTCTTGCTGGTCCTTGCCCTAGCAAGCATCCATTCTTCTGCATTATTGACCCCCTCCCTTCTATTTGTGCTGCCAGGGAGATTTTGGCTGTTTCTCTGAGGGGCTGTGTGTGCACTGTAGACCATCCTTGGAACCAGCTATCTAATTCCTTCTCAGCCTCCCTGATGTTACCCAGGTCTGCTGCCTGTCCCTGTCCCAGGAGAATGGTCCAGGCCCTACCCACAGACTGAGGTCCACAGTGCTGCCTCTCCCCCAGCAGCTCTGGGTGGCTGGAGGCATTAGCCAGCACTGGGATAGATGAGGCAGACCTTTGGTTCTGCCCCTGCCGTATCTCCTGGCCCCACTCATGCCTCATCAGTCACTCACCTGTGAGTTGCTATCTCCTGCTGGTTTCCTGACCAGGAATCCCCTGGGACTTCCTTGGTGCAGGAAATCCCCCCTTTATGCCAAGATCCCCTGCTCCCCTGCAGAACATGCCTGCACCAGAGCTGCTCACCTCAGGGAGTCTGTGAAAGATTATATTTTCATGTATGTTTGGTTGAAAGAGCCAGGTCTGGTTCATCCATGTGAAAGGACTGAGTTAAAAACTTGACCTACACTGGTGGAATGGCTATGGAAAGGCTGGAGGCTGGCAGTTCACAATAGTTGTGTATCACTGGTTGTACTGCTTGTTTTCAGCATGAACAACTTTCCTTGCTGTGCCTTGCAGGCCTGGGACCTGTAACCATGCCCTGGCTTCATTAAACAACTGGATGTGAACTCCAGCCTGGCGAACATTTTGTGTTGATGGTAGCTTAAATATTTGGTAGCTCTTTCAAAAGCTCCATTGTGAATCGGTGAGGTACAAACACTTATGCCATGCATTTACCAGGTAATTGGATGAGCATGAGGGAGGCTTTAAGCACAGCATGTTCTGGCACCAGCCCACACTGCTGCTATAGGAAGACCTTGTTAACAATGATAGGTTTCCAGACTTAGTGGGATCACTTCACAGCCAGTGCTACTGTGCATCTGCAGCAGAGGTTCCCCATAACTCTCTGTACTCCACAGACTGACCAACAGACATGTTTGAGAGTTTTCTCCTATAAACACTAGTTTGAAATATGTAAACAGAATCTGTTAGTACTGGTAATTTAATGCAGACTACAGAATTTAGATTCCTTATTTCACTGAAATTACTTATTCTGAAGAAGAGAGTGTAGGAATGTTTCAATTTTTGGAGGGTTTAGGACTGCAAAAATGAAGTGTTTGATGCAGTACCTGAGGGGCAGCCAAAAAATTTCATTTGCAGTGTTAATTTAAGCCTCTGATTTATATTTTTTTTTCACAGCCAGCAGTCTCTGCCCTGAGCTTTGCTTCCACAGATGAATCTGAATGCAACACGGGGAAAAAAATACCACATGCACAAAATGGTAACAACATGGAAATAACTAGCTGGGGAAGATATGATTCAGACCTGTGAGAAGTAAACTCAGGACTTTAAAGGTTAGGGTCCCATTTAAATAATCAATATGACTTTGAAACCTGACTACACATACAACAGCCATCACATTTAACTACCTATTTCACCTAAGAGCCATCTGAGCAACCATCTACTTTGAGAAAGAAGCATAAATAAGTTTTTCATGTATCTTCCTGTCCTGGTTTTGACCAGGACAGAGTTAATTTTTGCAGTAGCTGAGGGGATTCAGCTGTGGATATGTCTAAGAGGTTATTCCTTACCGATTTAGGTAATTTCCCGGGGTGGGGGAGGACAGGGCAAAGAAGGGATGGGACAGGAAAAGGCAGGACAGGACAGGACAGGTCTGGCCTCTTTTTTCAGAGGAGATGGGTGTTCCTTTCTGGTTGGGACAAATCTGCTGGAAGGATCATTGGGGTGGCACCATCTGTGCTTACATTGCATTGTGTCACACTCGATGAGCATTTTGCACGTAAATCACTCTCTTCTATTATTAATATTGTTGCTGTTACTACTCCTTTTTTGTTATCTCAGTTCTGTTCCCAGTCAATTGTTTTTATTTTAACCCATAACCTCTACTGGACAGGGGAGGGGAGTGAGCAGGGTGGAGAGGGAGTGCTGCTCCTGAGCCATGACGCTCCTCAACAACAGTACTATTTTAAAAACCACCAGACTGGAGAATGAAGTATGTTATTTGTACAAGTTGCTCACAGTTCTCAGCAAGACAATTAACATTCATGATGCTCCATATGCATCAACCTGAGGGAAGAGTCAGCTCAAGGAGGAAGAGTAGTCTTAAATTTCACCCTGGGAAGGGTGCAGTAAGCAGGTGTTATGTCTGAATCTGTGTTGACAGCACCTGCTTACTGAACACTAGGTCTTGACATTTCAGTGATTTGCAACATATGAAATATTTAAGAAGGGCATTAGATTAGCCCAGGGTAGAGATTGGAACTGTGTAAATAGATACTCAAGCAGGACCTGTAAACAAGGAGTAAAGTTCCTATGTACACTTGCTCCAATATAAAGCATTTTGAAGAAAAAAACCCAACAAACCTCGAGCAGGTCCAAACCATTGAGTCTATCCATTTTTATCCTTCCCTTCTTCTTTTTATTTTTAACTCTACTTGGGTAAAAGGCTACTATGCTAAGCCCCTACGTGGTTTAGTCCCTGAAATTAGGTTTCTCTGGCACTGCCAATCCATTATGGAAAACTTTGAGTCCTTGTACATAAATAAAATGTTAGTGAGTTGCTAATGATAGGTGTAACCTCCTTAAACTGTCATGAAATGGGAGACACTGCTAAAGCTGAAGTGCCTGGAAGAGCCTGAAAGAGTATGTGTGATGCAAGTAGGTTGCTTTTCCATTAATATTTAAGTGTCTTTTTAGAACAAGGACCATAATATTGATACACACCAAACTGAAAATGGCAGTTCACCTATGAGCACTGCCTGAAGCTTTTATTATTTTTTATGTGTAGCTGCATTTACTCAGCATTTCCCAGAGATTTTAGGGATGCATGGGTCATCTGTGAGAGAACTGAATTTTTTACAAAAATATTGCTGCCTTGGAGACCTCTTTATTTGCAGAAATTTCAGAAATATTACCTTAAAAAACCAAAGAAATTTATTCCCTTGGTTGGATTTCTTAGTACATTTTTTAACCTGGTTTAATTTAAGCTGTTATTTTTTGGCAAGTTTGACACAAAACAATTACTTTTTCTATTTTGGAAAAAGCACATTTAAATAACCTCAATAAAGAAAAAACCCCAAACCAAATCCCTTCTTATTCTGAAAATATTTCCAAAACAGTTCAATTATGAAACCGCTACCCACTTCGTTCTTCATTTTCTCCTTGAATCAACCTTCTGTCTGGTTTATTTTAGTTGAACCTACCTACCCGCAGGCAGTTGTCATTCTGTTTCATTATTTCTTTATTATGATTATTTTCCTACTTTGAGCAATGAGAGAGATGCAATTTTGCTCCAACTCAACCTATCAAACACTTTTTTTTTTACATCTATCACACTCCCTCTTAGCTTATGAATTACTTTGGAAATTATCACTTCAGAAGTTTTCTCTACATTGAATTTTAATGTTAGAAAAAGCAATTTGTTCTTTAAAATAATCATTAAACACAGATTTTTGATTAAGCGAATGGGACCAATGAATAATGTTGTCATTTAAATGCCAGACAGAGCAGTCTGCACTCTTACAAGATAACATACATGTCTCCACCAGAAACAGCAAACATAATTAGTTCCCATGAGCACACAGAAATATATTCCTATTCTGTAATATCATTTATGATACTATCCATGAATTACTAATTTTAAATTGTTTTAATCAAGACCTGGTTGATTTAATGTAGTAGACAATATAATAAATTTTCTTATAATTCCATTGATGTGAAAATATAGAAACTTAAAAGAGAACTGATAGGACTGAAGCAATGTATGAAGTCAGCACCTTAAGATTGTAAAATTATAATTTGGTTAATGTTGATATATATATTGGTCCTTGCCCTCCCCCGCCCTCCACCTTGAAAGCTATGAACTTCAGCAGTAACTAATAAACTTGGTTCATGATTATATGTCTACTCCATCCTTGAATGGATTTCTACATAACCCCAGAATAATTCATATTTTTAGGAAACAAAAATGGTGGAGGCCAAGAGAGCTGGGATTATTCCTTACTACAGACAGTATGGCAGACCAGGATCTGGAGCTTCTAATCTGCCTACCTTCTAATCTATCTGCAACATTCCTAATGTAGTAAAAGACTGGGGTAATTTTGAGCAGAAACAACTATAAATCTAAACCCAAAACTAAATCTGACATGGTGTCTTCTCAGTTGTCGGCTGTACCTCTTTTCCCTCGGAAGTCTTTTCTTGAAGAAAACTATCATTCCCTTATCAGGTTCTGGCTGTGATTGGGAAAGGGTAATGTTAAAACCAGCAGACTACAATGTCGAGAGCCAAAATCTTCTTTTTTGTTCCCTGTCTTCAAAGGTCTTTCAGTGCACAGCAGTATGTTTTTAATGCAGATTTCTGTGGTTTTTCCCTGCAGGAACCTATCAAGTCACACAAAGCTTGATGCCCTGCCTGCAGGGAATATTACATTTGCAGCAGTTCCTTCCAGGAACAGTGAATGGCAAAGAACAAAATGGTCAAAGCTTTGTGGTTGTTGCATTTAGGAGGTTGTTTGTTCATTTCATTTCTTGATTTTCATCCAATGTTTTGCTAGATTCAATAGTCTCTATTGAATTTCTCCACTTCCTGATTGAAAAAAAGGTTCCCCGGAATATTTTCTCTCCTTGCTTTATTTTCAGATCGTCCTGCAGCCCTACTGACACCTGAGCTCAGTGACTGTTACTATCATTTAGCACCTAATTCCAGAAACTGAAAAAGTAGATATTTTGCCATGTGTTCATAAATGCGTTGTTGACAGTGGAGTATTGGCGAGATCTGAGAGTCTTGGACTCCCTTCCAGGCTCTGAACAACAATGTAATCTTTTCACCAAGCTTGATATATTCTGCCTCTCTCCAAAGCCTTTCCTTGTTTACAGCTCCAACTTTCTAGCTGTTTGTGCAAATGGCTCCAGCACTAGTTCACCAGCATCTCATCCTATTCCCAATCCACTCATTCCTGTTGTTTCCCTTCTTACCTGTGTCCCAGTCTTTCCCACACTACATAGCTGCATTTCCTATGACAGAAGTTTTCTTATCCAGCCTTCCACAAACTCCTCTCTTTTTCATTCTTCTCCTTTCATGACCTGCTTCCCTCTCTCTGGATGTTACTGTTCTTGTCCAACCAATCCCAGGCCCCTGACCTGAGTGTCCAGTTTCTCATCACTTCCCAGCTCTGTCTTCTCTTGGAGATTTTTAAGATTGCTTAATGATTATATTATTGAACCATGAACAATAATGATGCAAAATCGCCAAAGGAGCATGCTTTTAAGGTTAATTTAGTCCGGAGAAGAACATGACCTGGAAGAGAGGTTTTCTTTCCTTCTGGTCTCACAGGACTTACATTTCTCCTTCAGCGTGATCTCCTTACCAGAGGGAGCCTGGACTGGGCCTACAAACTCTTCAAAGAGGAATAAGACAAAATATTTTGCTTGGAAAGCTGTTGGTTTGGACTAATTAACCATGAGGAACAAGCACTTCCTTGCATACCTTGACTCACATGGTGGCCTCACACAGCTGGAAGAAGAACACTTTAACTTCTTCACAAGCCCTCTTCCTCAAAATAAAATTATTTCCAGAATTCAGTATTATTTCAAATCTTCCTTGGTTTACATATGGACTAAAATATTTCGTAAACATAATTTCTTCCATTGGTCCTTGCCCCAGAACAGGAATCAATGGAACATTAAAGAGAGCTCTTAACTGACCAAAACTGCTCAGAATTTAGCTATTTAAATGGATGGGCAGGAGACTGGACTGTAGTTTTATAGATGTTGGCCAGACCTGTTTATGATTTATATTGTTAGATTATATAGTTAAAGAAAAAAGAAGTAGAGGACTAGGTATCTTCTTGACACCATTAAATTGATATTTCATGGAAATGTTTCCATGTGCTTAAGCATTTGCACTGTGAGATTGTATCAAGTATTAATGATGTTTGGGTGGCTGAACATGTTTGATTAATAAAGCTGCCGCTTTTTATTACTAATGCTGGAAGTCATCAGAGATCCTGCAATACTAATGATTGAGGCTGCATTTACATGGAGATGCAGAGGGAAAAAACTGGTTTTTATCATCAGGAAAAACAGTACATGCTTAATTACACAGACACTATGATAAAAAGGTTTTTCTGTTTTTTTCCCCCTCTTTTCTTTAGGCATATTTATTGAGAACTAAATGTAAATCTCAAAGTTTTTATATTGCAGCTGAACAACTAAACCTTTCCTCTCACTTTTCTTCCTTCAGTCTCCTGTTGTGGAGATAATTTCATGTTCTCTTTTTGCAGTAAAAAAATTGCTTAAATACACCTGCAGTAGGAAATCAGTACTCTTAAATCCAATATAATTAGAATGTTCTCTTGCCTTTTTAAGTCATGTAAACTTTGGTAAAAATAATTTTTGTATTACAAACTGAGTGGCTGTTATTTTTACATCCCACTTAAACTTATGGAGGTTACCACACTAAGTTCAAGGGAAGAGCAAATATCTCATCTGTTTCTTTTTGGTTTCCTGATTCTGGTGGTGCACTATAACATATACCTAACCCATAGATCACATTCCAAGGAGGTCCCTATGAGTATTGTGAACATAGAAGACAATCAACCTCCTAAGTAGCTTCCCAGATTGAATTGACAGCATGGAAAGTTAGTCATGTCAGAAGGGGGAAAAAAAAAAAAGAAAAAAAGAAAAAAAGAAAAAAAAAAACGGCCA
>VYXD01000022.1:112743-255944 GCA_013397195.1 Hylia prasina
AACGGCCAGCCAAAAAATAGAGGAGAACAAAAAAACTTTAAAGTTCAGGCTTTGGTTTTGTTTTTCTTTTGATAGAATGTGATTGAAATACACGTTATTTAACTGGAGGTCTCATAATACAAAGTGGTGGGGAACAGGGAAGGCAGGGGAAAAATAAAAGGAGCCTGAGGAAAGCAAATCAAATTGAAATATTGCTACTTTTGTCAAACTGTGAGTAATTTGAGTCAGTTCTGATTTGGCAGTAAACCCATGATCACAGTCCCCCAAACAGAAGAGGCCTGAGGACCAGTAAAGTAAATAAGACAAAGAGAAAGCCTTTCATGATGCATAATACCACCTTGAAGCTCAACTCCCCACTAGGATGTCTTCTGATTACTTTCAGGAGAAATCTGGTACAAAAAAGGATCACTAAAGCTAGAGCCAGTTTCCAGCTTTGTTGAATACTTCCATTTATAGGTAAGTCATTTCACCTTTGCTTTTCACTTTGTTGAACATTGCATCACCCTGTGCAAAATTTACTTTGTTCTGCTTTTGTCTCCCTTTTCCTTTTACAGCAGAAACTCTCTCTAAGGAAGAGGGAAAATCAGGTTTATTGAATTTCTTTGTCCATGCCCATAAATCCTTTAGAGTTAATACAATCCTGTAATTTTGCATTTCCTCTAGTGCAAAAGCCACTGAGCTGTTTTTCAGAACATAAAAAATCTCTGTGAATCTACAATGGGCCCAAGATATTCTGTGTGCTGTGGTTTGATAAATCAGTACTTCAACAGCTTTATGCACTGTAAAAGCAACCCAAGGTGGAGGGAGAAAAACAGAATAGACACAGCCTTGAGACTGTGACTTCAAAACAGGAACAGTCTGATAGACTGCAGAGCCACTACCAGGTACAGCTGCCACTGCCAGAGTGACACCCTTTATTTCCGGCCCTGCATGTACATGTCATTCATGCTTGCAGTTGCAGTGTTGATAAAAGTGTTTCAAGTTTCTTTGCAGCCCATGTGTGACCCAAGAAAGGATGATGATCTAACACACCATGGATGTTGCACAGGGCAGGGAATTCTGTGGAGGTGGGAGTCAATCTAGACAGAAAGGAAGTGAAATTCCATGCTGCAATATCTGGGAAGAAAACCACCAGAACAAGAGGAAATTCAGATGGGAAAAGGCAACATTTGCGAAGATCCATGCTGATCTTAATCTTTATTTGTTGTAGCAGAGAGCCAAGGGAAATATATTACCAAGTATGGAAAGAGATCTGTGCTCCTGAGTTTGAAGCTGGACTACCATCACTCTGTTGAGTGGAGAGTGGGAGCAGACTATGTCTGGACAAACAGCCACCTATGTGATTTAAAAAGTGACATCTGTTATTCCTGTGGTTTTTCATTGGCCTTTTCATGTGGATGATGGACATAAAGGGGAGGGCAGTCTGTTAAACCTGTTGTTCCTGAAGCACTGAACTAAGTTAATTTTTGATTGAACTAAGATTAATTTTTGACTTAATTCTTGGGAACTTATCCAATCTCTCCAATTGTCCTTGCTTTCAAAAATCTCTTCTAATTATCTGTGATTCCATTTTTCTCCTTAGAATAGTAGAATTAGATTTTTATAAACAGAAATCTCAGATCTTTATTGATTTATTTCTGTTGCATTACCTAACTATCTTTGCATCCTCATACAGCTCCTCATTCCAAACACTAATGTTGGCAATTGTTCAATAACAGTTTACTAATGATCTTTATCTGAGACCCTTCTCAGAGCCCTGGTTCTGCATTGCTCCAGCTCCCTGGATCTACAGGTGTGACTGTGTGGAAGTTGAAATACAGCCATAATGATGCCAGTGGGGGACACGGAATATTCTAGAGCTCTGTCAAACCCACTGCTTGTGTCCTGGTCCCTTTTGAAGGTTGGCAGTAGAGATTTGAGTCAGGAGAATGTGCATGGCTCTAATGCAGCATGACCCTTGTCAGGTGATGGTGTCATGCCTCTGGGTAGGGAAAGAATGGAAATGTCTGTGCTGACAAGGAAGCACAATAGCCAAGAACAAGGCAGGAGGGCTGCGGCAAAAGGTCAAGGAAGGTCTTTCTCAAGCATGTGTTCAAAGGATAGTAAAAGCAGACTGACATGGGAAGAAGGACAGTAGTGCTAAGAGAAAATGATGTTTGGGACAAAGAAGTGGGAAGGAAGAACAGAAACAAGCAAAGAGCCTGACAGCTAAGTGTGGAAAGGCAAGCTGGATTTGACATGTTTGAGTCAAATTGGCATAAAACTGGTCAAAACAGAGATTTTTGATTTTTGACATCTAAACCAATGTAGTTAAATTATAAGTGATTGCTTCTATTCACAGTGCCCCTTAGATGGTTTTGATCCAATACCAGGAGGCATAAACTACATTTTTGTTGAATCCCATATTATGATTAAAAGTTTTAAATTGTAATTAAGAAACGTGATGGACTAAAGAACACTCAATCCCCTATTTGATGAATATAATGTTCTAAGAATACCCTTTGAGTCCAGCAAATGGATTTGCTGTTATTTATTTGCTATTTGTTGGTTGAATACTTACAATAAATAAATTTTCAATTATATATTTTTTTTATGATGTATCGACCACAATGGCACTGTCTGTGCTTTAACTGGCTGCCAGCTTTCCTAAATAGAAGAATAAAAAATGTCTTTCAGAACAAAGGAAAACCAAAGTAACAAAAATTATAAACTCAGGTTTTAATGTACTGAAAGATTCATGCATCAAAAGCATGAATTCAATGAAAAAAACCCTTCAACAATATTATTTTCATTAACTTAATTCAACTGTGGAATTACTTATGTCCTTTTTTGCTTACAGAAATTCAAATAAGATAATATGAAGGTGGTTTTTGAAATACATAATGCTAAAGTTACTTCATTTTCACTACCTTTCACAGAAACTTTCTGAAGAAAAGCTGAAAATTATGATAGCATCTCACATCTACTGTATGGGAGCATCTTGGAGCTTAAAATACGCAGACAATAAATAAATTTTCTGTATTCTTTTTTCTGAGCCAGTATGACTACTAAGAAAACATTTCCAAATACCTATATAGGGTTGTACAAGAATCTTGCAGTCAAAGAGAGATTATCTCAAGAAAATTGTGGGCTGTGTCTTCAAAATTCTACTTGTTTTGAGAAATTCATCCTTAAGGGTTTGAAGTTATGTTTACAGCATCCTTCAATAAACTATTATTCCACAATATGCAACACTTGAAATCAGACTTTTTTCTTATCAATTTGTTAAAACTTTTGGTAAGAAGGGGAGAAAAATGGGCATTTATGTATAAATTTAGGAACTGCAAAAAAAGTTCTCATGTTATCTTATAATGCAATGCCTAATATGGTATTAGTGGGACTGAAACTTTCAGGATGTTATTGCTGGTTCAGTCTCAGATACAGCTACAAGACTGAATTGTTTCCTCTGAACAACTGAGATTAGATGTCAGCAGTGCTCATATTTTACAAATTATTTTGAGTATAGGGTAAAAAAAAGGCACATTGGCAGTTCAATATCAGAGGCAGTTGGAAAACCAGAAGAAATAACAAATCTATTGTTTGCTATAATTCTTGGACTTCTCTGGAGTTCTCCATCTGAAGAAGAATTATTTGCCATAAAAATGTCAGATTTTGAAAGAAAAAAAAAAGAATAAAATTAAAGTGCAGTTTTGTTTTAAGATTGTGACAATGGAAAAGCTTTGTATTATGTTTTAAGGAATCATCCCTTCCGAGATGAGAGGATATTTATTAGCGTCCTGCAATACTGTCCTCTGCACATCTCACCATGGATCTAATTTATAAACACATGATTAACAATGGGATTAAACACCATTTGCAATGGACTTTGGCCTGAAATTAATTTTGAGGCTATGGCTGAGTTAAAAGGGCTTTTGTTATCTCAGATGACATGGCTAAACCTAAAATTTCAACACCTGTAAGTGACAGTGTAGAATGTCAAGACCTAAAACACTTTCCAGCTTCTTTATTTGCTGTTATAGGATGCTAAAGCTCAGCTCTGCACCCTCGCTGGTGCTGCCTGGAGGTAATGCAGGGAGCTTTCATCAGCCCAGTATTAGCAGTACTTCATTGCAAAGGGAATGATCTCCCCACGTGATACAGCTTGCCTGCCTCAATATTTCTGGTGACTTCAAAGCAGTAAAGACAGTCCGAGTTTGTTCCTTAAAAGTTTTTGATGATGCCTGTCCCATGAGCAGACACACATTCTAGAGACAGCTTGAGTTATAGAAAACATCAATTAATTCCATGACTGTTAGCCAGTGGTGACCTGAAGTTCAGAGTTTGCTGAGAGGATCCCTGCAGGCATTGTGGAAATCTATTCAAGGACTTGTTCTTTTTCAGACATGATGCTCAGGATGTGTCCTTAGAAATAACTCTCTCTATCTGTTTAAATAAGAGAAAGCTGCAACAGGATTTTTTCATATTTGAATGTGCTTCTCCCTTTATCTATTGTGTTAACACAGGCAACATTTGCCACATTTTCTTCCTTTTGAATGAAGCATTTAGAAAAGCAAACAGACATGTTCTCGCTTAGTGGAGGAACAGAAGGATAAGGATGAAATAGAGTTTGGAATGGGAGTGTGTAAATTTGTATTGCTAAAACAGATATTTTAATCAATGCTTTATATTAACAGACATATATTTAACAGTTTGGGTTTTTTTTCTGGAATGTATCCTTATTAAAAAATTAACTTGACAGAGAAAAATTCAAATCAAAATAGGTCAAGATGTGCTAAAACTATGATCTGCATGCCTTGCTTCATCCTTGTTTAAAGATTTGCATTATTTTGTCAAGTGTCCAACTACAGTAGGAGGGTGCATAAGAATTTATATTCCTTTAACCTTAGAGATCTTCATGTGTTTCACAGCAATCTGCATGCAGTGAACAATGAATTAGGTGCATATTCTTTTTTCTCTTCAGACTGCTTTGCAATTCCATGATTCTTGTACTTCATTACTCTAAGAAAATTTCTGTTTTGAATCAATATTAATGAAGGAATATTTTGGCACTCTGTTTATAGTATGCAAAGGACATTCCTGAGCTATGAATATGAAGAGCAGAAAGAGCTTCAGATTTTTTTTCACTCAACTCCTACCTGTAAGGTTTGCAATTAACTGTGATAATGACTTGAATTAGAATGTGGGTGGTGGTTCTGTACTTCTCAGATGAAAATCTCTATATCATACTTATCTAAAAATAAACTGTCCTCCCTTGATACACCACCATGCCCTGTTTTGTTTGGGGTGGGGAGGGGAAGCTAGACCAGGGTGTCCTCAGCTCCAAGACAGACTTGAAAGATTTGAACAACCTAAAGGGAACCTACTGCAGTTGCAGACACTTAAAACAAGTAGAAGAGGAGTAGCTGTGGATTGTTTCTAGTAAAGAAAAATAATGTGTTCTTAGTGTCTTGCATTGGGGAGCAACGTACAGGTGTTCAGAATAGCTAATTGTAATCTCTAAAACATCAGTCTTTAGGGGTCATGTCAGAATGAAAAAAATTAATTTTCCTCTACACTGAAGATAAATACAAGATTGTAATATCTGGGAAAGACCAAAAGGTTTTGAAAGAAAGCTTGACAAGGAACTAACCCATTATCATGCTGAATTATCTTCTACAAGGATATTGTCTACTATTATAGTTTATCCCTCTTTTAAAGAACATCTAAAACACTGAACAGATTCACTTTCAATGCTCATTCAAGAAGGCAGTGTAGTCAAAAGCATTTATCTTTTCAGAAGCACGAGGAAATTTGCAGATCTCGGTACAAATCACTTGAGTGTTTTGAGATCCTTGTCCTAATGCTACCTTCCTGTACTCTTGGAATTATACATTTCTCTATAATGGACGTCTGGTCCACACCTTCAGTTGGTCTCAATCTGACTATGATTAAATATTTCTAAGTAATAAGCAAATTTTAGTGTCTTCTGTCAAAATTATTTTGTAAACACCGCAATGAATCATGACTGCTGCCAGGTGAGGGTTTTGTCACTACCAAATGGCCCCATGCAAGTGCCAAGGATTCACCTCTGGTTTTCTGTGGGAGGCTGTGGCAGTCCTTGTCATGGCAGGCTTACTTACATTTCCAGAATGCTCTCAGGTTGTTTCATATCACCACTCTAGCTCTATTTGCTGGAAGGTTTGGAAACTTTCTGAAGGCTTATTCTTGTACTGTGCCATTTCCTTAGCTATCTGACAGCATAGCTCATATGTGCCAGACTTTCTGGCAGATAAAGGTATGATGAATGTTGGCTTCAGTAGACAGTGGATAAATCCAGCATCAGACAACTAATCATAGAAGGGATTTTGGCTCTTGCCACTGTAACTATGAAGTAGAAGGTGTTGACTGAAATGGAGCTGTTATTATGAAAAAGACACAGAATGTTGTGAATATTAGCTGCAGAAAAGGGTCCTAGGGGAAAGAGCTTCTACAACCCAATGAAAGAAATCTGGAAACATGACTCCGATGTGAAGGAGTAAAGGCTAAATTTAGAGAGATCTTGCTAGCAAGTAACTAGTCTGTGTTGCAATTTTTGTTAGCTTATGGGAAATTAAAATCTAAAAAGACACTTAACACCTTTCTGCAGCATGTGAATTGCTCTTCTACATGTTCTGTATCGTAAAATTTTCATTAATATTGTAGATCCAGAAGTGAATAAAATATAAAATATCCCCTGCAATACTGTGAATTTTAAATTAAGTACAATTTCTGCTTCCGAAAGTTTTTAGATAACATTTTAGTGACTGTGCAACCCTGGCCAAAGGCCAAAGCTTCACAGTTTGCATTAATATAAAGCTTTTTGATTTAGCCAACCATAAATCACCAATACAGCAGTGTGATGACAGAGAAGTAGGAATAAAAGCCAGAGGTGCTGGAACAGCAAGTATAGAAGGTTGTTCTCAGCAGAATAAATGCAGATAGGCTCACAGTACTTATGTAATATTTCCACCTCCATCATAGTGATATTTATAACAGAAATTGTATCATCAATCTGCATTTCAGGTCAAGATGTGTTTCACAATTTGAGTCAAAACATTCTGTCTACAGTGTGCATCTAATTAGAAGTCAACTTATGCATCCAATTCTGGTTTGTATTTTGTATATTAAAGACATTTGTAAAGCCATTCTGACTGCAGTTGTGGTGTCTTTTCCCTGGAAATACTTCCCTCTCTCCCTACTGCTTTGGCCTTCATGGCAGCCCGTTACTGCCTATCTAAAGATAGTTCAGCAGATCAAGGGTCTTACTTGTAAAGGTCTGGGCATCATACAAATGGCAGAGTGGCTTCTTACTTGGCAATGTGTGGCCACACAATTGTCCTCACAGGTCAAACTTTGCCATGACTGCAGAGAGCAATGAGGGAGCTGGAAATCTCAGAATGAATTCCTAAAAGCTCTCAGCCTACCTCAATGTCATCTAGGCTGGGCAGGAAAAATACAGATGAGAAGTGACTGCTATCAGGAAGGCTTCTGTTGCTATGTAGAATTCACAACTCTGTTCTTTACAAGTAAGGAACCAAAATCATTTTCCTAGCTAAACTTGTAAACAATTCAGTCTTTTGTTTTTTATCTTGTGATCTCCAGTAAAAGCACCTGGACATGTGGGACCAAATTCCCTGTGTTTCAAGTGAGTGACTTGGCTAGCCTCTGTGCTAAATTCTGTGAGGGGTTTACTTAGTTCTTCATAGTGCTATTAAACATCCAATCACTCTTTCAAGCTCAGAGGGAACCTCAGGCTAAAATCCCAAGGTCTGACATTATTACTGGACAACAGAGTAACCTTGTTGTCTACCTGTCCTGGTGAACTATTCTAGAATGGAAATTTATGTAGCTCCAGCAGAAGGGAGCAGGAGGTCAGGACTCCATGTACAGAGAGGAGCAACAAAGACAGCATTGTCACTTGATGAGTGAATGAGGACACTGATTAACAAACCTTAAATCTTAAAGTCAGATACATACAAAACATTCCAAAATATAGAACTATCAGCTAAAAAGATCAGCTGAAGGGAAACATAATGGAAAAAAGACTGTGGGTTTTTTCCATATGATATGGAAGTCTTTTTAAAAAGACAACTTGAGGTCCTTTAACAAGGACAACTGGATATTTTTTTAGGGAAAAATTGCTTCCTACTGAAATTTTCCCTTCAGAAAAAATGCAGGTAAAGACTTGTTCCCAAGTCTTCTACTGTCTATTTTTTGTTCTACTTTTGCCTTTACTGCTAAGTAAAATTACTTCTTATTACTTCTTATCTCTCACCATTTGCTGCAGTAAGTACCTATAGAAAGGACACTAAGCATTTGTCTCTGCAGGGCAAAATGTAAGAATGAAACCAGTTATATATGCAGTTCTGCTGAACTTAAAAAGTATGGTGAGGAGTAATATTCTCTCTACTCCTCTTATTCTAGTTATCTGCTGTACTATTTGTGAAAAGAAGAGGGAAGGTGTTTTTAGAGCATGTTATACTTATCCCACTGATATTATTAAGCTGAGCTTTTTCTAGTTTCTAGTGACTAAAGAATTATTCACATTAAATATACAGTTTCAGGCTTCTACATTTTAGGATCTGATCCCAGGCCAGCACCAGTGAAAAGTTCCATTAACTTCAGTAGGCTATTGATGCAATTATAAATCACTCTCTTCAGAAGATATCTTACTGTGAGCTTTATGTAAGAGTTTTGTAACAAGATGGGCAAGTACTGGATTTTCAGGTCAATATAAAAGTTTTTATGCCCATGAATGTCTGTCAAATTTGCAAGCAACATAGGAAAAGGCTTTAATAGACCAGAGGTATTATTACTAATGATCTATTTATTTATTTATTACATTTCCCTCCTGAGTAGATAATGACAAAGTTATGAGACTATTACATGAAGTACTGTTAAAAATAAAAATTAAAACTTTGCTTAGAAAAACTTCAAAATCTTCAAAATATGCACACTGATCAATTGCTGTTTGACGTGAATAAATAACTTTTAAAAGTCAATACTGTTGATTTCTCTGCTAAAAAGGGATTTGGTTTATTCCAAATACTGTATTAGAGATAAAAACTCCATCAACAAAAAGATTATTGCTAAATCTTCTTATAACCAGGCTAATTTTCTGTTGGTATTTACTGTCAAAAAGTAAGTCCTGTGATATTCCTTTATTCCAGGATTTCTGTCCTGGCAAAAGACTTATGGTATTATTCTGTTCCTCTGAAAGCAGCCAAAGAATGAGAGAGTCAGCTCAAATCCAGGTGTATATTTGGTGCCCCACACAAAGGAATCTTAAACTGTATGAACATTCTGGATTTTACAGTGTTATTGGAGTCCCTTTCCCTCCACTCCCAATGAAGGTGGTGTAGAATAACATCCACATCCTGGCCATGCCTCTCCTGGCCACTGCAAAAAATTAACACTGTCCTATCTGGAACCAGGACAATGTGATACCCATGGTGAAAGAGGCAAAGGTCCTGCAATGCTACATAAGTGAAAATACACACTATTTTAAAATCATGCATTGTATTTTTCTGTCTCCACTTGTCTGCTTCAGGATGCCATCTGGTAAAGACAGTCTGTGCAACACAGTAAGCTGAGGTAATATCTTCTTAATCTCAATGAAGTTAGCATTTGAGGAAAAGAATTCTCAAATTCACATTTGTCCTGGGGAGAAGAGAGATGATAAGAGCTCTCTGTTGTGTCATCAGGACTCAGTGGCACATTAAAAATGTCAATGACTTTAAAACCCATGAGTTTTATAGATACTCATTAAATAAATATCTTCAGATGAGTTAGCTGGCACATGAGGATGTGACTGAATCAGATCATTAAAAGAAGTATGCATGGATGCAAACACATTCAGTCACTGCATCATTTTGTGCATTTTTTCCGCTCATTTTAAATACCATAAGGGCACCAACAAGCTCCAGTTGCTTTGATAAGCCTCTGCTCAACCTTCTTTGCCACCCCTCTTGCAACCTCTTCCACCAGCTAAGGGGTTTAGCTGCTTGCTGCTGACCCTGGCCTTTCCTTGTCAGTCATGCTTGGGATGGTCGGTGTCCTGCCCTATCAGCACAGACCTATGGGCTGATGACAGGACTGCTGCCTAGCCCTGCTGGCACTGGGCAATCTGGCTCACCCTGTGTGGGTACTTCTTGTGGGCTCTCTGTGCCTAGAGCTAAGTGACCTGGGAGCATTTGACAGGAAATAGTAAGCAAAGGTGAGCATGCTGAAATGCTTTCTCAAGTCAGCTGTTCTTTGCACACTGAATTGAAGAGAAAGTCATGAGCACCATTTCCTCTGGATAAATCTCTGGGAGTGTGTTGACCTCTGACAAAGCCAAGGAGCATCAACTAACATCAGCCTCAGGTTCCCTCACAGAATCAGAGTCACAGAATGGTTTGGGGTGGAAGGGACCTTAAAGATCATCTAGTGTCATGTCTTATACCATGGGCAGGGATACCTTCCACTAGACCAGACTGCTCAAAGCCTCATTCAGTCTGACCTTGAACACTTCCAGAGGTGAGACATACACAGTGTCTCTGGGAAACTTGTTCCAGTGTCTGTCCATTAAATAATTTATTCCTAATATCTAATCTAAACTTAATCTCTTTCAGTCTGAAGCCATCTCCCCTTGTTCTGTCACTACAGGCCTTTGTAAAAAGTCCCTCTTCTCTCCTGTCATCCCCCTTTAAGCACTGCATGGCTGCTAGAAGGTCTCCCTGGAGCCTTCTCTTCTCCAGGCTGAACTCAGCCTGTCTTTAAAGGACAGAAGCTCCAGCCCTCTGATCATCTTCATGACCCTCTCTGGACTCATTCCAACAGGTCCATGTCCTTATTATACTGAGGGCCCCAGTGCTGCACCCATTACATGTGGGGTCTCACTGGAGTGGAATAGAGGGGCAGAATCACCTCATTCAACATGCTGGCCATGGTGCTTTTGGTGGGGCCCAGGATACAGCTGGTGTTTTGTGCTGCAAGAACAATTAGACTTGATGGGGGCTCTCCTAGTGAAATTTGGCATTCCTGTAAAAACATCTGTCCCTTCCCCTCCTTTGCCAGTACCCATATATGTATATATGTATACATACATGTATATATGTATGTAGATATCTGCACTTTCTTGAAGGACAATTTTGCTTTATTTTGTTCTGTAGTAGTTTTGTACTTGTCATTTACTGAATACTCTGCAACAGAATATGTACTTTAATTTGTGTTGCTGCTAGTATGGCCCAAAAGAGCTTTATCTAAATCTGGGACAGCAGATATCAACCTTGATTTGCAGCCCTGTGATACAGGGCTGAGACCATCATTTAAGCTGAAGTACTTTATGAAACAGCAATTTTGAAACATAAAGCATGATTTATAAGTTGCATGATGACTCCACTAATCATCACCCATCCATGGTATGTGAACAAAGGTGTACCTTCGTTTGGCAGTTGTTGTGGCTATTTATTGAGTATTGATGCTTGGGATAATTCAGAATCTATGAAACTGAGCTTTCTGTCTGGTTTTATATATACAATTTGCAATAATCAGCTTTTTTTCTTTTTTTTTTTAATAGGGTGCTTTAATTAGTGTTTTCTATTTCTGATGAATTATCTTGAACTTACTTATGCAGAGGCCATTTGAACCGCAAAAATTAGGCTAAAGGCGTCTGAAGAAGAACACAAACAATACTTGTATGATGCAAAGAAGTTTTTAAGAAAATGAAAATAAGATTCAAGAGCTACAGGGTCTCTGTATTTATCTAACAGTGTGAAAATAATAAGTGATTTTAAAAGAATGAATAGACTCTCCTGAATACTCCTGAGGGAGATGTCAGCAGAAAAGTGCAAGCAACAGTACAACTCACTCCATGAACTTTAATTGTGGAGTGCTTTATGATTCTGTTGTGGGTTTTTCCTGGTCTTTGTTTTTGCTCCCCTCCTATGCCCCACACCACCTCACCCCTCCAGTGTATTTGGAATGTCTGGGACTCAGAAACCTGAAGTTTACTACAAACTCACACAGAGTGCTTTTAAAGGTGATGTTCTTCTCTATCCTGTTGTCCTGGTCACCTTTTCAATGGCTGACTTGCAGTTCTAAAATCTGCGCAATTTTTCCTCACACGTAGTTTGTCCTTTCTTTTCGCAGGTGGCTTAGTACTCCCTGTGCTTTAATTATCTTTGTCAGCCCTGTTTGACATTGGAGCAAGAGAAGGGCTCTTGTAACATATCTGAGTATCTTGCCAGATGGCAACCAGGGAATGTTTCAGTATTTATGAATTAATTTGGTGTCACCTGACAGTGAGAACTTTCATAGGGTTCCAGATAAAGGTTCATGACCATACCACCAGCCCAGTGATTTCTGCTGTTTATTGCATGCAATCACCATTCGCAGTAGGTGAATTTTTTTTTTGTGTTTGTGTCTTAGCATGAAATAAATAAAACAATAAACTATTCTCATGAAAAAGCTGCACACTTCTTCCAGGTTATTTGGCTGCCAAATTATTGTAAAAAAAGAGCAAAGGACACCACAGTGTCAATAATTTAAGCCACTGCTGGTTCAGTGCAAGAGATGACATTTCTCATATTGCTTAGATTTCTGAAATATATTCTGTGACAGCTGGCTTCTTACTCATGTGCCTCTGAAATTGTCATACATTAACATAAAGGTTATTTAAATGTCTGAAAAAGGTTTGGAAAGACTGAAAAAAATCAAAAACCAGAACACTGACAAGTCTTAAATCTAATAATTCTGTCATGAAAATGACTACCAAGGAAGGACTTAATGAAAACAAAGAAGAACAGCAGCAAGTTGCTGTGTGGTCAGTGTGACCTCTCTTCATTATACCCAGACACTGGCTGAAGAGGAGCTAAAAAGAGATCCCCAAGCTGGACATAGGAAGGTAGCAATGCAGCAGCTCTCACATTATATAGATGTAATTTAGTCAGAAGTAATAGTGTCATAAACAAGCAGAAAGGTGTAAGTCAGAAGCAAATAAGAAGTTAGGGGTTTGAATCCATCTCTTGTTAGTGCAGGACTGCTCCCTGCAGTAGATTTTCTCATGCTATGCCTAGTCTGCTTTTAAATGCCCTCTGTAATAGTAGTTTCCATAATTTCCCTTGGGAAAGAGAGATGATGTTTAGTACCTTTTTTTCAGAAAGCTGCTGTTGATATCCAGCCTGCTTCCCTTCTCCTAACTCCACCTTATTAGTCGGAATGATCCCCTGTGCAGGACTCTGAACAATGCTGCTCTTCCTTTCTGTCCTGAGTCTGCAAAGGGGTGGTGGCTGCTGGGGCCATTATTATGGGGCTTCCTCATGGCTCAGAGGGCCCCAGACAGACCAGAGCATAGAGCAGGAACTGCTCTCTCTGAGGAGCAGCATAAATTCAAGGTGAGTCCTACACCCATAATGTCCTAAGGGACAGCCTCAGGGCAGTCTTCCTCTCCAGGTAGCTTAGGTGTAAAAATACCACAGATCTTCCAAGTCAGAACCTGGCATCTCTTTTCTGACCACCTGCAGTCCCCCGTGGTATGGCTGTAAAGGAGATGTAACACCTATAAGAAGCAGCTGTCACCTTCCTTTATCACAGATTTTCCAAACAGTAGGAAACAGCAGCTTTCTGGGTTCCTTAATTCTCAAACTTCTTGGGTAGGGCTTTACTTCAGTAAACAGGTGTGTTCCAGAGTACAGATGCCTCTTTAACCTGTTTGATAACATATATTTAGACACAGCAGGTAGTCACAGAATTACCTCAAATTTTGTCAGAGACATATTGCACTGTGTCCTGCCCCCTTCCCTCTATTTTGGGACAGCTTACTCTGCAGCATAGGGCATATTCAAGGTTTTCCAATGTACTTGTTTTTATTCAAGCCCTGGCCCTGGTTTTCACTCTATTTACTCTTGACAGTAAATATTTTTTACATTCAGTAAATCTGGCTTTTGAAATTACCTTAAACTATAGAGTAACAAAATATAGTCTATTTTCTGAAAACTCAGGCCCATGTGTAAACTCAGGGGTTTATTTTTTACATCTTTCATGTTTGTTGACACCTTTCTTTGATATTTGGTGAAATGCATAACTCATTTTTCTAACCTAATAAGTCCAGGTGACAAACTGACACATACATTTCACATTGTTTCTTCCAAGTTAGCTTCCACAATCTCCTGACAAGAGATTTTGCTGGTTTAGCTTTTTTGTTGTTGGTTTTTGGGTTTTTTTTTCAGTATTTGAATAAGCTTCAGTTTGTCAACAACTTTCTGTCACCGTGGTGACTCTAGGAGAATAGAAATATCACATGGTTCCAATAACTTGAGCTCAACACTGCTGTTGGATTTTGCACTCACAAACATGGGTGAGCAGAAACAGCAATAGCAATTATATAAAAATATTGTTCCAACTCACTCATCTTAATAAGAACTGGGCACATGCTAAAAAGAACATAAGAAATAGTTTTTTCTTTGCTCCGCATTATCCATTCACTTATTTAAATCAGACCTCTATAAATATGGCTTTTTCCTGGCAGAGTTAAATAGATTTGTTTATCAAGACACTGTCGTTAGATTAATAATAACTTGGTAATTCTTTTTCATGGAATCATATAATGGTTTGAGTTAGAAGGGGACCTTGAAGATCATCTAGTTCCAACCTCCCTGTTTTCTTGGAGAAGGCTGAACACCTGCCTGCCCATGGGAAGCAGTGAATTAGTTTCTTGTTTTGCTTTGCCTGGGTGCACAGCTTTTTCTTTCCCTATTAAACTATCTTTATTTTAACTCTTATGAGTTTCCCTGCTTTTATTCTTCCAATTCTCTCTCCCATCCACCAGGGGAAGTGAGTGAGCAGCTGCATGTTCTTAAGCTGCCAGCTGAGGTTAAACCACATACATGGATACTTCCATGATTTAGTGTTTTGTACCTGATTCAATTTATGGGAAATTTGCATTCCTGAGCAACTTGCAAATTAAAAGGCTTTGTATTCATAATGAAAGACAACTTTCACGTGTGTGCTCTTTGCAACATTTTTTTCTGCTATACCACCAGCTCAGAATATTCACTAAAGCTTTAGTGACTTTTCATTACAAAAATTGCTACCCAATTCTAAGAATTCATTGCTGATGTTAGTGAGTGGGTCAGGACTGAACAGCAGTAGTTTCACAGATTTATAATTTTTTTCATTAATGTTATTCACAGTGTTTTGCAAAGACTAGTTTAGCTTGGCTTACCTTTTTAAAAAAAATAGATTTTTTCAAAAATTCACCACCTGTTAAGCAGAAGGTTGCTTCTAGCAGATTCCCTCAGCAGCTGTGGGAAGACTTACTAAGTCATGGTAATCATGGAGCTTACTGCAGTCATGTATAAAGTTTAGACACAGTGTGACCACAATTTATCCAGTTCAAATAATGTATTAGATTTAAACATATTTTTTCTCTATATTGTGTTATTATAAGAAACAGCAAGATTTCTGAAGAAATAGAATAGGCATCATTAGATTTTAATTTCAATCAATTGGTAAGGTCATGAGCAAAGGCATTTATCAGCTGAGGAAGAGAGTGTCTTTGAAATATTAAGAAAAATATTAAACCATTGTCTGAATGATTAAGTACAGAAAGTATCTAATTTCACCAACCTACCATTGCGCTCAAAATCTTTCTCTTTAATTTATGATGAAGACAGATTCAACACAGGAGTGGCCTAATAAATGAGGAATGAGAATCATACAGTAATTTCAAGTGTATAACAAACAGCCATATCAAGCAAACATTTATTCCTCAGTTTGTGAAGTCACTAGAAGAGTAGAGATTATCAAAAATCAAGATAAATTCAATATTTTTGAGGTCTGAACTTTACAGGTTCTAATATGAACATTGCAACATATTAAAATCAGTCTGCGCTTGAATGAGAGCAAAACAAGGATAAACGTTTTTAAATAATTTGAATTCCAGAAAAAGCACTAATCATTCTTACCTGCAGAGGTTTTCACAATTTCTGAAGTATTTCTGAGACCCATAAAGTCAAACTGATAGAGTCTCCAAGATTTCTGGTCAGCAGCCTCCACTGAATTTTTCCTCCATCTGTAAATCATTTCCTCTTTAGGATAGCCATCTAGAAATTAATACATATGTATACATATGAATATTTTGCATTTCATTAAAAAATGTTCTGCAAAATATTATGAGTTCACTGTTTCAGTGCTATTTGGGACCATCTAAATTTCTGATCTGATGCTTTGTCAGTGCTTAAGTAGCAGAGGTGTATGACACAAAAATAGAGTCATAATACTGGCAAACCTGTGATTTTTCACAAGAATTGTTTTTTTAATAATAGAAAAAATATGACTGGTTTTATCAGAAACTGATCTCTTCAGAGGTTGATTGTACTAATTGGAGATCCAGACACACAGAAGTATGCTGCTTTACATAAGCTCTGAAGAAGCTGTGCAAACCAACAGAATGCAAAAAATGGGGAGCCTCTCAGTGTAAGATATGAACAATTGAAAAGGACACATTGTTTTAAAAGTTACAATAGTTCTAAGGGGGGGTGTGTGCTACTGTACTTCTGCAAGAAACATAACACAGCACAAAAGACAGCAAAATTTTAATTAGCATGGGAATTTTAAGGTGATTATGCTGCCATATTTCTTCTGAAGTCTGGTATAGTTAATGAGGCATCACCTGATATCTACTGCTGAAATATCTTCTGAAACTCTTTATCAGTTTAGCACTCAGTGGTCATAATTAATTCTGATGCCAATTTTTAATTTCCATTTTGTTAAAGAATGGCATTTTCCAATCAATGTCCAACAAATCTTCAACCAGTCCAAATCATAATAATAAACCATCTAGAAAACAACAGCTCACCCATGCTAGTTAAAATTAGATTGTTCTCTAATGCATAATACAATCAATTTTTATTCATCTCATTAATATAATAGCTGTAGATTACAAGGCAAATTAAAAGCCTAACAACAATAGATGGTTAATATGATTGTCACATTAGTAATTTCTTTTTCCCTGTTGAAAACTGATACATTTTTTATATTTGCATTACAAAACAACCTCTCTGGTCATGGTGCTATTTCCTTGATGTCTTCCTCCTATCAGTGTCTTTTTAATCTTGTTTAAGGTTCCACCCTGCTGGGGGACTGGTGTAAGGTGTGCATGGCCTCATTTATCCCTCTCACTAACACAGCAAGAAAAGTACCCACAAGTCTCTTAGTTCTAATCTAAAAAATAAAGACTAAAACATCATTAGGTGTTAATTCAAAATGTCACATTTGTATATTTCCCATCAATGTAAATAAAGAAATAACCTGTGAAGGACCCAACTGAGTAACAAACACTGTTCTCAGAACTCTTGCTGCCAAATAGATTTCACTGCCAATTCTGCTGTGCAGGTCTGTGAGATTGACCTAAAGGTTAATTTTTTTTGGCTGGCAGATTATGTCAGAGGATGCAGCGATACAGTGAAAGAAGTCAAGCTTTGCAGAGCCTCCAATCCATAGCCCTGAATGATCTGAAATCTTCCCGAGTCTGGCTCATATCTGATGGTGCCCTCTGATCACATTTCTTCCTCTGCCAAGTAACAAACAATAAGATGAGGAAATGGCCTCAAGTTGCACCAGAGTGGGGGGTGACCATGTTAGATCGAATATTAGTGAATATAAAATGAAGTCCCTATTCTCAGATAAATTTCACTATAATCATTGTAATTAAAAATGTTTCAAATATCTTGCAAGTAAAAAAGATTTCTTTTTCAGTACATTATTTTTAAGTGATCCAAAATGACACTTTTACATCTTTTCCCCAAATTTCACTGAAAAAGTTGTGCCAGTTAGTCTTGAATTCAGTTTCTGCTTGAAAGCTTGCTATCATATTAACCAAGGCATAGCTGTTTATCCTGACAAGAACTCACGGACTTTCATCCTTCAAGACTTTTCCTGTATTTTTGACTAAGAAAGGTCAGATTCAGTTTCAAAGTATCTCCTTTCAGTATTATTCATCATCATTAAATCATAAGCAACTGACCTCAGGAGCCCATCATGACATTTCAATGGTTCCTTAATCCCCAGTTGCCAAGGTCTGCTCTTACAATGATTTGGTTGCTTATATCAAAAGGGAGAAGTACTAGAGATTCAATGGGAGTTGTTTCAACCTCGTAAATAACTGCTGTTGTGTTCTGCTCTGGTGCCAGGTGACTGACTTCACTTTCCAATTATTTAAAAGAATAATAATTTTATGGAGGATTGACAATCTCTTTGAACATTACATCACTCCTAGAATTCATTTATCTTACAGAATAGACTGTTCAAGATGGTTTTTCTTTTGGTGATATTCAATATTTCTTGGACACAGCCTAAGTGTTTCTAGCCCTTTAAATATTTCATTTTAGCAAATATCAGAACTGGAGACTTCAGTAATTCCACAAGAAGATGCAACTGAACAACTCTGTTGTTCAGCTTATTTTCACTTTCCCAGCATAAAAAATGACCGTAAATTACCTTAAATTTTTGGCCTCGTGGCTTCAAGTCATTCACACTGAACAAATTTCTGTCAAGTGTATCTATCCTGCCAAGTTCCTTTAGGTTATGTAAAAATATTCACACTGCAGTAGGGCAAGTCTCCAGGAGGTCTTGGAGGCTTTCCAGGAGGTACCAGTAAGATGGCAAGGGTGATGGCCTGGGAAGAAGACAACCAAGTGTGTATTCTGTGTTACAGCCCTCTGAGTTCTGGCAACCTGCAACTCGGGATCTTCTCAACCAAAGTCTGTGTCAAGAACTTCCTCCTGTCTCACTTTACTACTTTCTGGCACAAAGACTGTTTTTTTAGGCAGTGCTACAACTTTTAGATACCATATCAACAACTTTTAGAGACCACACTGATCATCTGCCTTTTTGTAAGATGGTACTACATGTTTTTGCAAAATCAGGTCAAAACCAATTTTGCTTATTTCTTTAAGAGCTCAAGATAAAGTATCTATGTAATGCCTTGTGTTTACTTTCACCAAACATACATAATGACAATGCTTTTCCACTTTTTGCCATTTTGAAGGTGAAACTATTATAACAGAAAGGCAAATTGTCATGACAGCCTCTGAGATTCTCTATATTCTCCTGTATTTACCCTTTATTATTGACATAATTGGACTCATCATGTTACCAGATCTTTTCACATCACCACCATATATTTTAGAAGTGGAAGGCTAAAAATATTTGCACTTCATGTTCCAACTGCTTCACTTTTTACAGAGACTGATTTGTACAGAAGGCTCCACCAAAGTGCTGAAAAATGTTTAAGGCCATAAACATCACCAGGCTGGATAAGAGGCATATGCAACCATAAGCTAGCCATGAGAATTCCTTTCAAGTGGCCCTGATGCTTGTCTGCTAAAGGAATCAACACTAATGGAAAAATCTCCAACTTTTGTAATATGACCATTGATGCCTGTTTGTGCATACTGCCTCTAACCTTGATTTCCCCAATGTTGATCTGGACATCTTAAATCAGTGCCTGATATCTTTGCTTCACTTTCTTTTGTGGCTATTTTGGGAAGTGGGTAGAGGTGGAAAGATAGCTGAAAAGACATCATGTCAAAAAGGACAAAGATCACTTGAAAAGGTGAAAACTCTTCCACAGAAATGTAGCCAAGACATGAAAAGATAGAGAGGCATAGAAAAAATAAATAAGGTCTTTCATCTTTTTAGACACACTTTACCCACTGTGTCACAAACGTTGCTGGTTCCCCACACTTTCCATGCACATGTAACACAGGTAGACCCATCTTGTAGCAGAAGTCTTAGTCTCCTTCTTAGCCTTTCAAAAATTTGTGTGCTCAGAGTATGCGATGAGGAGTTAATGAAAGCAGCAGCAAAACTGAAAATGTGGGGGAAGCATGAAATAAAGGATTGGTTCTGTTAAGCATCTGCCAGTGCTGCTTGTGACAGGAGTACATTTTTGAAAGTCCTAGCTGGATTCTGGGAGGGTTTTGCTTTTCCATGGGTGTTAGATATAGACTCCAAGTCAGTGGGAAATGTGATCTGAAAGCTGAGCTGCTGCCATCAGTAAGTGGTTGGGGTTTACTTCATGGGCATGGAGGGAGTGTTGTAGATTCAGCCGTTGCCAGTGAAGGTGGGTCAGGAGAGGGAGGATGCTCTATTCCAATTAGAGGCAAGGAATAAGCAGCCCTTTACACTGTCCAGCCAGAAACACTTTACCTCCTTGAATGCTACCTTGTTAACTCTGCTTCAGGCTAATTGGGAGACCTCTCAACACAGCCTGGGTCAGAAGAGGACAATGAAGTCCAAAAATGCACCTGGTGCATTTGGTACCACGTTGTGAATGACAAATAATATGCTTCCACAAAATCTGCATGGGCTTTTTTTTCTTGTTAGCATTCTTTATAATTGCTTCTTTGTTGGCAAGCAAACTGAATTTTAATCCAAACTTCTTGGTGTTTGGAGAAAGAAGTTTCTCAGTGATCTGTTCCTGTATCTGTATAGTGTTTGTCCTCAGGTTTTTAAAGTAGGAGAGTCCTGTAAGTTCTCCTATTAAAATTGGTATGACCTTAGATTTCATAATAGTATGGACTTATTAAGCACATCTAGATAGCAGAAAGAGCAAAATTTCAGTTCAGTTAGTTTAAAATAAAACAAAATAAAAAAATAGGGTATATAGACAACTCATTATGTCTCTCCAGGAGGAACCCTTCAGGGTAGACTGAAGCAGAAGCAGGGAAAGTGAATGGAGACTTAATAGTTTACTTAAGATCTATGGAAAACAATACTCATAATTTAATGCATATTGTCTTCTTTCTGTGCACTAATGAGGGGAAGGGGAAGGGGANTTGTAAAGGCAGCTTTTAATCCTGAAGTAATTTATTTCAGCAGTAGTAGATAATTGCACTTAGGTGATAACTACAGCAATTAAAAATGTTATTCTTTGCCCTGTTTGCTTGCATCAGTAACTGACACCTTATTAACAGTACATTAGCTCATGAAAAAAAAATCCACCAACATCACCATGACTGCAGATTAATGGATCTAATACTGCCCTGAAGTTAAAGGGTACATGTCCCATTGAAGATAGTTTTTCTACCTAAAAATTTTCTTTAATATAACTGTGATACCATTCTGATGAAGAACTAGAGGACCTAGTTACTATCATTAACAGTAATGCCTAATTATCCCTTACCTGGGACTAATTCTCTATTCGATAGAAATGTAGAATGCTGATGTGATTTACTGGTAAATTACATGGTAGCTTAGCTTTTCGCTAAGGAACTTGTGGCATCAATTCTTCTTTTGGGCCTTCAAAATAAAAAGAAGGAGAAGAAAGGTGTTGCTGTCACAGAAATAGTTCCCAAAACAAGGATTTTCTGTGAACCAGCTTTTATAGGAAGTAATGATCTTCTACTCATAGAAAAATTAAAATTTTGGCTCAGAGAAAACAGAGAAGAGAATAGAAAGGTAAGAAATGGGAAGGGAAGGAAGGCAGAGAAAAATGTACATCATTGGACTGAAAAGAGAGAGAGGTTTTCTCTTGATGATGTTTTGAGATGTGGCTTTTCCAGGTACTCACAGTCTTCTAAAATCTAATAGATTCATCTCACATGGGTGTGCTAAGATTTTGTCACACACAGCCCTAGCAGTAAAAACTCCCAGTTCCATGTAATCGATCCTAAAGGATAGGTAGAGTAGTTTGAAATTACCTTAAGAAACTAAGGCAATCCTGTTGCATCATCATACCTTTGTGCTCTATACTTACGCTTACCAGACATTTTCCATTTTGACTTATTTACAAGTAGTATCATGAGTGATTTGGTTTTGGAAAATGGTTGGTTTTATCATATATTTTTCCTATAATTCCACCTTTCTATTGTTTTGAAAATACCTTCATCTTTTCTGAAAAAAAACCCACCAAAACCAAAATGAAAAAAAACAGTCTCTTCTTATAGCTTGTATTGATGTTTTTCTATGTGTTTTTATCTATATACTTATTTTTACTGCTTGCTAACATTTTCATTTGGAAGGCAATTTTCAGAAGCCTCATGTGCAACAATTGCTTGCATTGTTCTAGCCAGCAGTTTCTTTCACAAATTAATTCACTGGTAACAAAAACACCTGCTAAATGTTCAAATTCTGATGTAGCCATATTTCATACTCATGCCTGACATCACTTACTGATGAGCTGATCTCACATCTAGCCTGTTGGATATAAATTGTATCTATTGTAAAAAACAAAACAGAGTACTGAGGACAGAGAAAGTTGTGCAGTCTTCATCATGCTTTTTGTGTAATGGATACTTCACCTCGACTTCCTGTTCTTTTATGAATGGAACAATGTGAAGATTTTGCCCTTAGTTTTGCACAACATCAACCCCTTGCAGGGGCTGAGGAATGAAAGCCCAGAAAGCAGTTTTCCCAGCTCAAGTTATCTTCAGATCTGAATGATTCTGGAATATGTACTTGTTCTATTCTCCATGTATTTAGAAATCTTCTTATAAATAAATATGCAAGTAAGAGAGAGAATTTCAATTTCTAGCTCCCTGTACTTGCCATCAAGTAATAACAGTAAGCAATCTATCTAATCCTTTTATTTGAACACTTGATATGAACGTGGTTTTTAAAACTGAGAACCCGTTTTGTGTTTCTCACGTAGGTCTGAAAGTATTTAAGGATAATTCTAAACATGCTTAATCCTCATCTTCCAACTGCTACTCAGTAATCAGTATGTGTATTTTAAGTATGAGTGCAGTAAAAAGAGGTATATCTATTAGCAGGATTTCTAAAGATGGATAGGAAGTCTTGGTAAAATAATAATTACTAATAATAACAATATATAGATAGAAAAATTTGTATTCACAATTCGAAGGTAGCTCTAAAAATGAAATAGTTATGGCATCCTCAGTATTGGCATCCATCTATTTATCAGTGTCCAACTTTTTGGGTTAGAAACATTCTACAATCTATCCACACTGTCCCCCATATAGAAATTTTCTATCCAATTTCAATTACCGAAATCATTGTAGCTAGATATTTAGCTTACACAGTCCATATATTTTGTGACTAGCCTGAACTGTACATTTTCAGACCCATGAAAATGAAAATCTAGCTATTAACAATGTTTTTTCTGAATTGCCATGAAACCCATTACAGGCTTCACAGAAGCTGCATCAGCAAAGCCCATGGCTTTACAAAAGCCATGAGAAATATACTATTCTCAATCAACACAGCATTAATGGAAGCAGGTTATGAATTAGATTTCCATACAAGATTATAATAACTTTTATATAGATCTTCTCAGAATTTATCAGGAATGAATAGCAAAAGGTAAAACAATAAAACACTCAAAACTGAAAACACAGGTTTTCTCAGCTACTGCCATTTCCTGGAATAAAATAATTTGCAGCCTAAATCAAAACGAAACAGAAAATTACATTAAAACTGAGATTAGCAGAGTGAGCTTTTAAATGTTATGTGGAATAGGTTTGTTGCTGTTGAAAAGAAAAAGCTTATACTTTTTTTTTTTTAATCAAGGACTAATATCTCTGCTTTGCATGACAGTGCAGCTTAACATGTGAACTGACATTGAAAAATCAAAATCCGTTATTTATGGCTAATTTCTTCTAACCGGGGTGGGTTTCAGTCTATTTACAAAGAAATTAGTCTTATCTGGATATTAATGTACTTACTATCATTCTGTATGTAGATTTGTTGTCATTTACACACCTTTATAGTAAGTTGCACACACACTGACATTCACAAGAAGTAAGATTTACAGCTCTGTAAAGTAAAGCAACAAATAAACTTCTATTTCTTTGCAATATTCTGCTAGTTTTCCAGTTTTAGCTCTGTAGAATTTGTTTGCACCTTATTGGCAAAACATGCAAGACTTGGAAACCAAAGACAAATGTTAAAATACTTTTTTCTGTCTCAAGCTTATAGAAAACAACAGTTCCTGAAAAAGTCATGTCTAAGATGTAATCTCCCTGATCATAATAACAGCTCATCAAAACTTATCTGATGGAAAGAAATTTCAGATGAACAGAACACATTGTTGATTTTGGTATATTTATAGTTACACTCAAATTAGTGAAAGCAGTGCACTTTTTTCATTTAAACATCAGCAACAGCATTATGATGAATTGGTAAATACATTCACATTGCATTCACTGAATTTGGCTTTCCACTTCTCTTTCTTGATTTATCAACATCTTGGTTTGTCATTTACTTTCCAAGCATCTTAGGACTGTTGCTTCTCTAGTTACTGTCTCCCACTCCACCTCAATATTTAAATTGCATTTTCTCCCAGGACAGTGCTGATGGAAATTAGCTGATAGTCCTGTGTACTACACCAGTCCAAGTATTCTTCATGTCCTTTTCCCACCTTTTGAGATGCAAGTATTGGTTACACTGATCTTTCTGTGATATGTCTGTGTATCTCAATGCCTTCATCTCTTACCCAGGTATGTTATTTAAAGCATGCGAAATTTATTTTGCTAGCTTTACTTTAGCTTAGCTAAAACATTCTCGCTAAAACTTCTGAGCAGTTATGCTCTATTAGTGTTCTCTCCAGATTTGCAGTGTGACTGTAAATCTCAGTAATTTACAGTACACAATAGGGTAAATTCTGAGTCTCCTGACAGTTTATTTCACAATTTCTGGTCCCAGACTCTAATCATGATCTAAATCTCCTCAGATGATCCATTAATTGTCTAAAATTGAAGAGTTCTGGTGGAGGTAGAACTGAAGAAGCCAGCTCACTGATTCCTTTTCCTGATAGAAAAAAGATATCAGCTGTGTTTTCCTCATGCATCTCAATTTTCTTTGGGATGCACTATTTCTTAGCCCTTAAGTTCATGGATAGCTCTGCCCATAGTTAACCAATAAGTATCAAGTTCTTCAATACCTTTTTCCAGAAACAGATAAAATCTGAAATAGGTCTACACACCTACCATACATAGTTCTGTGCTGCTTCATTTTCTGATAAGGCTTTAGGGCATTAGAATCTGTATCAGCACAGAACACAACTGCCTGCAATCACTCTTTATCCTCCCAAGCCTATGGCTCCCCCAAGTCCTTCCAGGGCATCAGGCTCATGTCATCACACAAAATATTGTGGCTACAAGGGTGGTCCAGGGTGCTTGCCTGGAAGCCTAGCTGCTCTGTCCCAGACAAAGGTGCTTTCTGGCCCTTGGGTGATTGACAGTGAAGCAGCCTCTTCTATGGCAGTGAAAATGACAGGTTCATAAAACAGTAATGCCAGGTTCATAAAGCAGTTGCCAGGGTCTATCAGAATCATTTGTTCCTGAAATATGTGTGCCCATGTTTCTGAAAGAAAATATTATCTGTATATTCAGCTCGTGGAAAACCATTTTTTAAAATTTTGGTTTGTGTGTTTATATTTAGGAAGTAAAAAAAGAGAAAACAATAGCAAACCACCATTATAAAATAGTGAGACTCTTTGTGCAAGATCCTATACTTGAAAATTTTCAGGGCGGGGGGGGACCGGATTTTTTGGGATAGTTCAAATTTCAGTTTCTTCCCAAGTTCCTCATTGTTATGCACTCTTCTTCTATCCCAGAACGAGTCTGAGCACTGAAAAGTGCACAGCTATTCTAGGCCCTATATAAATCATACTGACAACTATTAAAAAAAATCCCCAGACAGAAAATCAAAACATCAGCAGCTTTTGCTTCATGTGTTACTTGGACAAGTAACAGTAATTAAATCTTTTTAGTTTGGTGTGCTTAGGAAAGGAGGCTTATGTAATTACATTCATTGTCTATGTTTAATGCATGTTATCTGTCCTTGCTGCCGTAACTTTTGCACCCATTCCCCAATTTTACTGTAATTTGACAGAAGAAAGTAAGAATATTATACATTCTTTAAAAGGGAGCTCCCAAATAGAGGAGATATTTTGTTATAATGCCCCTCAGGGAGGAAAATATTGCAGTCATTAAGAATCACAGAGAGGCCTCAAGTTATGTGACCCTGAGATATCAACCTGCTCTGGTCCTGCAACCAGCAATGCTTCTGCACTGCTCCAGTAGGTTGAGATGACTTTCCCACAAAACCCAGGAGGGGAACAGAGGACCTGCTCTTAAAAACGTTTGAGGGCTCATCCAGTCCTAATGACACATGCATGGTGGAGCTCAAAGTCTCTATTTTAAGTCTCAACAGGTCTCCTGACATTGTCTGTAATATACCATTTCCTTTGTGTTGCCTTCATCACATATTTCTCCAGCAGCAGTACTTACTTTAGCATCCCTCCCAAAAGGTCTTTCCTTTACCATCAGCCAGTGATTCTGCAGATGCCGTATTTAATGGGCCTTAGACTGCTTGAATGGCTTTGCCCAAGGACACTGACAAGTAGAGGATTTCATCCTAAGGCCTACCAGCAGGCAAAAATCTGTCATCACAGAGGCTTTCTGGACAGGTGGCTTTCTGCTTCTCAGCCAGCATAGATTTTTCAGTTGGAATGGCTGGCTTTGCCGTGGCATGCTGTGGCTTCATGCCAAGTACATTCCTTTGAAGATGACTGATAATGTGCCCCAGATCTCTGTTGACACCAGATCTTCTCCAATCACATTACCTTAAACTTGTTAGGTTAGCTAGGCTTTCTATCTATATTTTATATATTAGTCCTGGATTTTTTTATATATCCTATAACATTGCCTTTCCCTTAAAGCATTTTGGAAGAGGTGGATGTTTTAATTATCTCCTTTTGTCCCATCTGTCTCTTTCTCTTGATGGATTAAAACCCCAGTGCAAGTGACCTTCATTCTGTTTGCCTGCTCACTGAGGACAACAGAATGGGATGCTGGAGATGCTAAAGGCAGCTGTGGTTTCACATGTCACCAGGACAGCAAGCCCAGGTCCAAAACACACAGCCCAAGTTCCAGTGGAGAGAGCCCTCACAGAACCACAGGGTAAGGCCATTCAAATGCAAGTGTCAGATGGTTGGTCCAAGTCTTCAAGTCTTTTATGAGCTTTCCAAGGCTCTCGAACAGGCAAAAGGTTCAGAAGAAACTTGCACCCTTCTGCCCTAAACAGAAGACTGCTGCTGACTTGGTCTGACCCAGTGGTGCCTCTCCTGGCTTTCCAGGAGCTTCTAAAGCAAGGAAATTAAAATGACATGAATCAATGCACAAGTGACAGAGGAAACCAAGGAGAGCCCTGCATCCCAAAGTAAACTCTGTGACTTATACTAATGCATGAGTACAGGCACAGGGCGCTGCAATTTTCTCTTTGAAAGTGAACACCACCAAGAAAGGAATGGAATAAAGTTTCAGCTGGAATCTAAATATGCTGAAAATCTATGAGCACGTATTAGAAGATTTCTGGATCAAAAAATGTTTTAAATTTTTGGAAAGTAAGAGCTCCCTTTCTTGAATGATAGGCCTGAAGCTGTTCCTCAGTCACTTCTAGTAATAATAAAAATATCCTGTCTTTGACAAAAGGGGAGAAGCTTCACCCCCCCTCTCATTACCACAGCATATCTAGTTGCACAAAATTCCCTCTTCAACTTGTCCTGTTTCTTGTTTCCTTTGAAAGGATTTAGCGAAGCACAGGATCCCCACACCTTTCACAGAAGGGTCCCCATACCTTGCACAGAAATTACATGACCCGTGACAAATCCCACTCATTTCTGCAAAAATTCTCCCATAACAGCTAAGCTGGCAGTTTAAATAAACACATGCACAGAATAACAACTGTCTTGGCTTTTCATCTGGTTTAGCAAAAGAAACTTTCAAAAGAAGGAAACAACAGTCACACAGCAAAGGAAACAATGGGCCAGCCCTCCCTCACTGGAGTAACCCTCTTGTCTTGTAGTGAAATGAGTGATGAAGTTCACATTTGTTATCACCAGCACAGAAAGGCAAATTTGAATGGCATATGGGACCAGTTGCTCAACCTCAGAAAACACGGAGCTTTTTCACAGGAGATTAGGATGTGAAAGTATTTTTCTCCTGAAAGCACCACCTCCACTTTCCATTTCTCTTTCTTATTTTTTCTCTGATCAATAGACGTATATAACTTACAGTGAGTCACTCTTCAGTTCACTACCCCCATGTCTGGGTGCAAAGAATCAGAGAAGTGACATGCTGTGGAATGGGGTGGGAGAGAGAAATTGTCTGTGCGTTCTCTGGTGCAGTGCTGGAGAGAAGGTGGGATGAAGCTCTCTATGCTTCATCCACCTCACTGAGAGCATAAGTGTGGTGCCCAGTATTTTAAGTGTTTATTGTTGCCTTTATAAAATTGCAGTCTCTTCCTCTCTTCCTGATCTCTCTGTTTACAGTGCCATTTGCTCTGCAGTGCTTCCTGTTGTGATACTTAACTGTTTTGAGACTCAAAGCCATCGTATTATTAAAAGAAAAGTATATATTTCTCATGTTTCCAGAGATGCTAATTAGCATGTCAGAGATACTAAATTAGCTTCAGTACTCCTCACTTCAGAACATGATGGCACATAAGAGAGTACACTGTGCAAATGTCCTCTACAGGAAAAGACAATCATAGCTTTTTTTTTTTCTTTTCTTTTCTTTTTTAGTTTTTCCTCGTGGTACAGATGCTTCAGGTGGCTGGAGACCCCTTAATCTGCTTCTCTTTAAAAAATGCTGTCCAGTGTCTGGAGAATTAGTTTGGGCCTATATCTCTCCTTTTTGATGAGATTAAAGGAGTTTATAATGGCTAGAGAGGATCTGAAGAGATTTCATAAGGCATGTTTCCTTTATAACTGCACAGAATCCAAGAGAATTTTAAGAGTGAAAATTTGCATTTTTAGACCCAGCATCTTATAGTGAGCTGGCATCTGTTATAATGAAGCCAAGCAATAGCCTTCAAAACTGGACACATTTTTAAAGTGATTTATGACATATGGAAAGGTAGATGTTGATGCTGCTACATAGGCTGCCTAGCAGATTCCTTTACCTAAGTGCTGTATGAAAGTGTAATATGAAGTACATTTTAACTGTAAAATGGACTTCAAAGTCTAACAATGATGACTGCTTATAGCATAGTTTGCATAAAACATGAGGAAATAAGGGCAGAAGGGAGAAATTCCTTCCAGTTAGCCAAATACTGCTAGTTTTTCAATTAAAACTCCATTTAAAACCATAAAAAGTGATCCAGTTCCCCCATCCTTTTGGCTGAGGGGGTGCACACATGTACTTCTGATTAGTTTTTTTCTGGTTTTGACACACCAGCTATGTTGGTGGGTGCTCCCTGGCCTGGGGTGAAATACAGAAATGTGGCTATGCTGAGTTTGCTCTTGCTCTCCCTATTCCTTCTTCCCTACTTGTGTAGGCAGCTTGCCCAGGGAGCCTGACATCAATCTCAATTTGAATTACTACAGAAATCACTGAGCCTCCATTTCCAGGGGCTGCAATAAGTTTCCTACGTAGATACAGATGGTTGATGCAGAGGAAATCCACATGCTCATCCAAACTATACCATCATGATCCTGATGATTGCTGAAATACAAAATAATGCAGCTGAAGTCAAATGCTGAGGTAGCTGACATTTACAACAAGCACAGCATGAACACAGGCTTCTGAATTCCCTTCCATTGCTTTCTGACATGAATGTTCCCAAGAAAAGGGATTTCGTAGACAAGCAGTATGGAAGAGATAGATCATACCAGATCAGTATAGCAACAACAGAGTCCATAAACCACAATGACTGACTTCTTTAAACATTTTTTAATATATTTATGTCCTTCAACTATAGATGATCCTTTATTTTTTACCTGAATTTGAATTTCTCTGGATATAAATCTGGCCTAATATGTTTTAAATAGGATACCACCTCAGTAAGCCTCCCAAATGTAGTGCTTTGCCAAAACAGATTGACACCTAGTTTAGTCTTCATATTTAAAACAGTGCTCCTTTCTGTATTTTTGTCTATCTTGCTTTGGACCACGAGTTGGTAATGGAGATGCATGATGCCAAATTCAGAAACTCCCTTACATTTGAAGGGATTATCATTGCTTGCATAACAGCTGGTTAGAATGAGATGTCAGATATTGCTTGAAATAAATAACCTGGCATTATGGCTTGGCTGATTCAAGACACTAAAGTTTCCAGGTGACCTGAAGAGAATTCTTGTTTTCCCCTTGCAATCTGTCATCGGATTAACCACTTTTAAGAAGAAAGCACATGTTTATAATGGAGAAATAGGTATTTTGGGGGGCTATATAATACATATAGCTCAAGGACTAATTGAGTTTTCTCATATCTAGTGATATGTGGTGTCTCACAAGATGTCTCCTTACTGGTGAGATATACCCAAGACTGGGAGCCATGTAACAGAATGCCTGTTAGGAATGCCTGTTGAGACAGGGCTAAAGATGATTATCTGTGGGGCAGAATGGCTTTTCTCCAAGATACCATAAATCCCATTCGGCTCCAGTGTGTCTCTCCAACTTTTCACATTCTTATTGTCCTTCTTCAAAGAACAGACCTCACTGAAGTGACTTATTGCCATGTAGCCACAGGAGTTATGCAGCTTTTCCAGGCTTTTTCTTTTAGGAGACTCAGGTGTGCAGAAGAAATCTTTGTTGTCAAGTGTCCTAATTCCTTTCTGTCTCACACCTACCTTACAACTCAGTGATGATAATCTAAAACATCTCACTTTACCAGCATCTTATTTGGTATCTGTGATTCCTTGCAATAACCAATAACTGGCTGTTGGAACGTTGTCACCTCTTTGCTGCTGACCAGTGTAATGCACACTGGGTGGAAGACTGAGTTATTAAAACAGCTTCTCAGGGTCTAAATTAAAGCTGCAACAGCTCTAGAAATTCACTGAAAACCCTACCATCCAAGGGGCTGCAGCATTCAGAAAACAAACTGTAATCAAATGAAATTTTAGAACAAACAAGAATGGGAAAATCAGCCTGAAAATGTAACAATTCCATTAAAAAGTGCCTGAGCACCTGAAAAAAGGTGTTCATCTCCAGCTGCCCTTTTTAAAAAAGTCTGAGAATAGGAAGAAGTGAGAGATAAATTACAGGAGTAGCTGGTTTCAGAAACTATAATTGTGTGAAGAGACATTCAAAAGTTTGGGACAGTTTGTTTTAGGAAAAAAGACAAAGGGGTGTTGGCAAAGGCTTTCAAAATAATGTATGACATCAAGAAAGTGGCATGAATGGTTCTAGATGTGTCTCCAAAGATTAAAAAAAGTAAAGAGCTTGCTATTAAATTCAGAGGGCAGAAAATTAAAAAGGGTAGAATTATTTTTCAATAGACAATAAAATTCATGGCCCATTGATGGTTATTATCAACACTATCATTCAGAAGCCCTCCCAAACATTAAACAAACCTACAGTTAAGATACCAGGATGTATACATTAAAAGTTTAAAAAATTAAATAAGATTTTGGCAAGAGAGAAACCCTCATCTCCTTTCAGGACATCTCAAACTGTGCATAAGAGTACTGGAAAGCAAGATCTTAGCATCTCAGAAGGAGCAATGGGGTCAGCTATGGAGAGAGGAAGGCAGAAGGGCTATCACAGCTGCTTCCAAGGAAGCCTGATGGGTGCAAGGTCTTCTCCTCCTCAGGAGATTGCCAGGTTTTGCAGTGCATTTCTGCTTGAGGTTGAATAAAAGCGCAGAAATCAATAATCTTGTCCTTTTATCACCTGGTTAGCTTCTCATATGTCTCCGGCTGCTGGATCATTAATTTGGGAAATATAAAGCTGCTAGATCTAGCAGTGGTCACTAGCTCTGGAAATTATACAGGGACACCTGCCGAGGAGCAGGAGTGCTCAAGCTCTCGGGACAGCCTGGGTTAGGGGCACCCTAGCTTAGAAGCCCAGAGCAAAGGGGCACAGGGAGCCCTGGGCACTGGGACACAGGGGAATTGCAGTGTTTAACCCTGCTGAAGGGATTGCATTGTCACAGCAGTCCTGAGTGGCAGCCCAAGCCTTCTGAGGTGCAGAAGATTGCTTTCAATTTCTATTGTGTATCAGTAGCAGCAACAATCAACAGATGTTTGCTGTCTTTCAGCACTCTTAAGGAGCAGAAATTTAAGACAAAAGCAAGACAAGGAGCCAGCACAGATCAGCCTGTGATCTGACTGAAGTTTTGGTCCAACTCATACGTGCAGGATCCACAAACCTCACACAGACAGCTTCGGAAATTATCAAAATAATTTAATTTTTGCTTGTAGACTTTCACAGAAACTTCAGGTATGATCTGTTGCAAGAACATGATGCTGGACTAGATTTAGTGCCCAGTTTGATCTACCAATGTTTGCGTTTTTACTGACAGAGTCTTATGTAAATAAAATGCTCCATTTCTGCTGTCCTTGCACACTCTATCAGGTGAGAGCCAGAACAATTTCCTTCCTTGCAATATTAAATAGAGTTAAAAGCTGAGTCCTTTTCCCAAATAGCTTGGAGACATATTCATTCTTTTAGTGTTCTTTACACTTTGCTGATAATGCATTTCTTGTTTATTTCTGGGAAACAAATAGTCTCCCTTCTGTCTTCAGTCTGAGGTGCTGCTACACCAGTGCTGATCTCTCTGCCCTGGTTGCCATTCCAGCAGCTATGTTGTAAACCATTTCATTGCCTCAGGACCTTATATTTGCAAGGTCAATTGCTGCTGAAATGATGATTACTCTACAGCTGCTATGTATAAAGAGGGTGACAATCACAGTGCCCTTGAGCCCTGACTGTAGGAGGTGGCCTCCATCCCATTTTCTGCACCAGACAAAACTATAGTTAACCACTGCACTGTTCACTGGTATGGTCCCAGAGAGGGAAAGACTGAATGGCTGTCCTGTGATTTCATCTCTGGTATTAATATTAAACAAAAAATATATCCAGAAAAGATCTTTAGAACTAAATCTTTCACAGACACAATGTTGATCCTGGCTTATTCATTTACTCCTTCTTATATAATTCAAACAAAAATACTCTTACTGCACACTTTCATATTTGCAGCTGGAAACCAAAACTGAATTCTTTATCTGCTGTGTAAGAACAGAGTCTAATTTCTGCTTTCTAAATATAAAACTGCACAAAAGAGAATGATAAGGCTTTGAAATTCCTCCAGGTAAGTGCAATCCTTGACTGACTGTTCTGGAGACAATGTAATGTCCACCACAAGTTGCCTTTCAGCCCTGGTCATGGGAAGCCAGCCAGGGTCTGAATCCCTCTTTTGGATACAGACTAGCAGGTAAAGCAACATGGAGGAGAAACAACCAGCTGCAGATCATCCCACAAGGCCAAAAACAGAGTCAGAAAAAATACTGAGGGCTCTGGTGCCTTGAGCTGCATTTACTACATTCCACTGCTTATCCTAAAGGATTTCTGAATGTACTGCTACATGTTGGAGATGATCCTTCAAAAGGTTCATATTGTTAGGGTGAGCTTATTTTATGGTCCATACATTATCCCAGTCTCTAGACATTAAAGCTCATAGCCTTGAATATATTGGTTTCTTTAGCCATTGTAAAATTTGTAAACAGTTCTGTCTGTAAACAACCTGAAAATCAGCTTAATAGGCAAAGGCCAACAGCACCACTCTCCTTCTCCTACCCTTTATGGGTAGAACAGCATTTTTTTTGTGCTTAGGAGACCTCAAAATGCAATGGATATCTCAGTAACAGAAACTTAGGCTTTTTTTAGCCTTTTCAATTATTAAATATGAGGAATTTACATAATGGTAATACCTAGTATATTAAACTTACCTAAATAAATTTTTTTTGAAAAAAGTTATCAATCATTTTTCCCCAAATACACAGGAAAAATAATTTATCTGGCTAAACTGAAGAAGTAAAGTAGCTTTTTCTGCAATTTGGCATTTCTTGCTGACTTTTTTTTTTTCTAATTAAGCATTAAAAAAATGAAGGTAAATTTTTCCTCATCAGATTATTTTCTATCTGTTTCTTTAATAATTCACCCAAGCTATTAAGAGAGAAGAGAGCCAAACCCAGATATCATGTTCTACTGGTCCTGGATGTGGGGTCATGTGTGAAACAATCAGTGTTTCACAGCTTCCTCCCTGCTGGTGCTTGGAGCACAAGGACTACAGCACCTGAGCACACCCAGGAACCTCCAAGCTCCATCCAGAATATCATACCAGACATCTAGCTAAATTGCCTTATTTATTCCAGAGTGCCTAAATACTTTGGGAAACAGCTCAGTTTCTAATGCCATCAATGGGAAAGGGCCTTGAAACATCCCTGAAAGGTTGGTGAGCCCTGCTAGCACCAGTGTTGTTCACCAGCCAGGGGCTGGTAGTTTACACCATGGTTGCACCTACCAGATATTAAGGAAAGGTCTCAGTTGCTGCAACTACCTTCTTGCAGGGTTAGCTGTAAGATTTCCTCTCAGAGCTCCTTTTCCCTGAACATTTCCTGGGAGGAAAAAGTGAAGTCTACACTTGGGTTCAGAAGGAATGAAAACCAGACAAAAATTAAGGACCACTCTGGGAATTTCATGAGAGACTTTTGAATGTGTGGGATGCCTATGAAAGCAACTGGCATCTGGCCTGCTTCTCTCCCTGTGACACCTTCAGAGAAAAGGATACTGTAATAATGAAAAAGTATTGATAGCTCTTCCTCAGTAATGAAAGTTTGCAGAACACAGCAAGAAACCTGGCAAAATGACATTGCATTTTTGGAGAAACGTGGTTATTACAAAAGTATTAAATTATTTTTCACTCAAATATTTCATACCCCAAATAACATAAAGCAGCTGGAAAAAAAAATCAAATTCGAATTCTTTATTTCAACCCTGGTTATAAATGGCTTCCTTCAGTTTCCAGGAGATAGATACATTTAAAGGCAGGCTTTCATGTAGCCTTGATTTCTGCTATCCTTTCAACTAGGGCTCAGGAATGCCATAGAGAAGACAAAATTTAATTTTCAAGAGAGGGCTGGATGACTCCGGGAATTGAAAATGGCACATAGGGCCGTTTGCCTTTGCAAGCTGCTGGTTCAAACAGAGGTCGATCTGTGACCGAACTTTGCTCCTCTCTGACGGTGGTTGGGTACATGGTCCGTGACACGGATCAGCCCTTCACAGCTGCTTTCTGCATCCTTCAGCTGGCACAGTCCCAGCTATTTTATTTGCCAGATACTGCAGGGCTACGGGGACAGTGGTGGCAATCAGGAGGTCAATGACTTCTTTGTCATTGCTGGATTTTTGGTCTTCTGTCTAACCAAGGTGGAGTTATTCACTTGGCAGCACTGCTGTTCATATTATACTATTTCTATGGCTGGCAAAGAATTTAACTCTCCACGGCTGTCAGCTGAACAGCTTCCAATAAGACTAAAAATAAATTTAAAACCAATGCCCTTTCCTCTTCCCCATACACAGTATATTTCCACACATACTAAAATCCCCAACCCAAACCATGGCTAAAGATACTTCCACCTCCCTGTGATCCCCAAGCTGATCATTGAGAGACTACTGATCATTTCAGTGAATTATAGATTATTTCCGACTGAACTGATATGGGAGGGGAAAAATAAGTCTGTTCTTTGAAAATTGGAAGGAAGAGATAGTGTTAAAAAGGCTTTTCTCAACTGTGCTGCTATCATTCTGGAAAAAACTGACCTTCATAAATTCTATAGTTTTATATTTTTATGCCATGGAACAGCATCATATTAAAGGCATGAGAATTGCAGAATGTGTACTGGAATTGCTATTCATAGGGAGAGAATAAAATGTAATATGTCTTTGAATGTGTCTTCTTAAGGAGGCAAAATGAGATTTGACTCTAAAAGGGAGAAACAGAAAAAGGATCATGTACATTTTCATCTCCCTTCACCTTCATCAGCCCTCACCTTGAGCTGAACCTGTCATCCTGCAGAGCCTGCTGGCCACTGTTCCCATCTTACCAAGTGTGTGCACAACACCTTGGTGTTGAAGGCTCTTACCATCTTAGGTGCTTTCCACATTCTTTTTACAGGATCACCAAACTATAGTTTTCTGTGTTATTATAACTTTGCATAGATCAACATGAAATCCAAATCATATTTCTGTGCCTTTAAATTTACAGTTGTCAATAGCAGTGGCTATATCAATGATTGGTTTTTTTTGTTTCTTTTGGACCATTTCAGCATTTCATTCTGCTTCTGTTATCTAATCAGCATGATATATCAACCACAATAACATCATTAAAACTGTAGTTCTGGCAATTGAAATTGCCTGAAACACAGCAATACAATAATTTTCTAGATCTCCTGCTGTCTACAGATACAAAACTCCTACTTTGTTTAGAAGAAAAAAATTGAAGGGCATTTGCTGTTTCTTTGGATAAACTTAATTTTACATAGAAATACCAAAACATTTAACAAAAACAGTTGGAACTGATGTCACAGGTTTTAGAGAGATCAAACCTCCTATGCAGTTCCTGGAGGAAAAAGCTGTAGTAAATAAGAAATACTTGGAAATTTACTACTGTCAGAAATACTTGGAAATTTACTACTGTCAATAGAGAGCTGATGTTTGTTTTCCAGCCTATGTTAATTAAAAATAATTTCCACAGCAACTTCATTTAGGCTTAGGGTGTTTCTTAGTTTTAAAGCAAAGCAAATATTCAGGAAGCCCCCTTTTTTAATTTGTAATTCATTAAAAATATTTTAAAAGAAAAAAAATAATGTAAATGATTGCTTTTCAATCCAATAATTTTGATCAGTTAATGTCCTGGATTAATTAAAAATAAAGATAAAAATAAAGATAAAAATAAAGATAAAAATAAAGATAAAAATAAAGTGGTTGCATGGTGAAGCATATGCATGTGCATAGCTCTATAGTTTGAAAGACAAACTTTAGCATATCCCTAATTTTCAGTAGATGAGGTCCCTGGAGCACCTCTATGTTAATCAGAAGTCCAAATGAAATTGTGGCACATTTTTCTGGGTCACAAAGCAACATTTTGCAAAGATTCAGCTGTGGAATAATTAAAGCTAGAACTTTCTCTTGGAAAAGGTAATACCAAAGTCAGCAGGATGTGGTCTTTCCCAAAACACAGATCCCAGTGGAATCACTGATCAGAGTTATTACTGAACTGATCACACTCATGACACTTCCTACATATAAACAGCTGCAAATTCACTTATAAGAATAAATATGAATTATGCAGATAGATACCAATATTTGAGAAACATCTTAACATGTTTCAATGTGTTATGATTAGTAAATTATTCCTGATTATCATAAAACAGTCAACCTAATGACATGAACCAGTACATTTAATCAGCATTTCACAACAAAGGAAATAACAGTTTGGAGGTATATTTCCAAAGATTTTCTTCCATGATTTTTCTAACAAAATCTGTTTTCTTTCCAGAGATATGAACATAATTAACATCTTTCTATTCAAATACAGTTTATACAATAACACAAAGCTTAATGTTGATACACATGCAAACTGGCAGGGTTGCAGCTGAGACATTGGTTTTCTCATTTAATTTTCAGGCATCCAGTTGGAAAGAAAAAGCAGTGCTTAGCTGGTTATGTACAAAAAAAGGCGTGCAGTTATTTTTCCCCAAGTAAAAGTTCTCTCTTATGTACAATTAACTCAAAGTTTTCATCAATTATTACAAGTAGCATACTGATAAAAATAAAAATATATATGAACGAATGAATTATTTTTAAAAGCAAAATCTATGTTGAAATGTAGGAAATCTCTTTTACATTAATCATCATGTCTCCATTATTCAGTGATGTACTCAAAAGCATGCAGAAAATCCCCACTCTAAAACTTAGAAATGTCAATGTGAATCTTTAGTTCAACAGCTAACATCTTAATTCATGGCTCTAGATTGCCTATCAAATGCTTTAATCTAATTTTGTTGACAAACATCCATTTTCATGATCTGCTGCCCAAACAGCTCCACTTACTGAAGTTTTTTTTTGCAGAACCATCCAAAATTATAATGAATGTAAACAAATTCTGGGCTGTTGATACAAATGCCAGGGCAAATTTACTGTCTAAGTGCAGGGCACCTTTAAGGACAGCAGCAGACTCAAAGAATATAACTGATGCCTGTTGTGCAGTGTGTGATGATATTAATGCAGGTTAATTAATGTCTGTGGGTTAACACTGAATTTTACTAGGTAAATACATGGCTTCCTTCACTCTAACAGTACTTGGTCCTTAATTCCGTGCCATATATGTGATATAGATAGATATGGATATAGATTAGATATAGATACAGATCAGGACAACAAATCTGGAGCCTAGTGCTCCTGGAACATTGTTTATTAACCCACACTGTTCCTGGAGAGCAATAATTGGCCTTGGAAGTGTTTCCCTTGATTAGGGCAGACTGAACAGATCTAGCCTGTAGTGTCTTGACTGTTTGAATCCTGGCATTCATTTACTAATGCTCAGTATTGTCCTACAATGGAAGGAGGAAGCTGTTATCAAGATTATGAGATTCCTTGTTCTCTCTGTTTAGACTGCGAGCAGTATGGAGTGAAGGCAGCACTGTCTGCTCTGCTACAGCCCAGTAAGGACCAGCACCTTCATCCATTGTAAGCAGCATATGAAAAACTTTCACTGTATTTTTAGTGCAGCCTGTGGCTAATTACACTGATGTATTGGTCTGTGAATTGCTCAAGGACATCTTGAACCTTTGCAAGTAAACAACTAATTGATTATTCAGTGAATAAATTAATAGATTAATTGAATAAATATAATTAATTAACTGAACTAATAATCTTTTATTTAACATGTATATTCATCTTCAAAAGAATCTGGGCTCATGCAAATATTCCTCATTGCAGAAAACTTTAAAAGAATTACATTTTGATTGAAGACAAAACGCATCCATGTTTTTTATGTGCTGGCGGGTATTATAACAACAAAGACTTACTTTCTGAAGAATAGAAAGCCACACAGCATTAGGAAGTGGTATTTAAGCAAAGATAATAAAACATCTTTGTCCTCTGTAGGGACATACTACCTAAAAAACTCTCTGCCACTATCTTTTCCATGGGGTTTTTTGTTTGTTTTTCTTTACATGACTACACTTCAGAAAAGATAAGTTTGTCTTTTTTCAGCAAGAGGGACCAAGTGGTACAATATGTTCAAAAATCAAAAAATATATTTTCATCTGGTACAAGAAAGCATCCAAGAGCACTGCAGTTTCCCCAAAGCAGCCAGTGAAATTTTTACCTTGCATGAATTTCTTGGCCTTCTTTAGGAATGTTTTAAAATGCCATTTATTACTGGAATCTGCAAATAAGCATTACTCAGTTCAATGAAACATTAATTATAAATACATCTTCTGCCAGATCTAAGTATTGGATGTTTGTGAAATTTATTTGTGCATGTAGGGCAAAGACTGTAAAGCATAAAACTAGTCATTAACTTGAATAGTACTTCTCTCATGTATTTCATAACATTTTTCAATTAATTGAAGTTCCTGCTTATGACAGGAATAATCTCTATGGAATCTGCTTCCTTCACCATCCATTTTTCTTCCCTTTATCTTCAGGGCTTGTATACTTCTTTTGCATATTAAAATCCCCTTTTTCTTCAAAATATTTAGGTTCTTATATAAATGCATGCATACAGTTATTCCATTTACTTTCGATAATATAATAGTCTGAATGAATATTGTGACTTGAAAATTAGATGCTGTACATCAGAGCCACTGGCAGGTTGTGTTAGTTCACATAAAGCAAAACTCTGACATAGATGAAGAATCAGGCTTGTTATCTAAAATAAGATTTCCCAATTGTCCAGAAGTTAAGCTAATATTTAAGCCCTGGGGAGAAAGAAAGTATCATGTCTATTTCTTTATTTTATGGCTTTATGCTTTTTCCCGCCTTCTGGTCTCCAGCTAGCATCATGAATGCAAAAAGACAGAGAAAAAGGCTTTTTCTAACACCACCTGCTCAGCAGCAGAAACCAACACCGTTCACAGCACAAGCACATCTGCTGCTGTAAGAGTTTCAGCACAGGTTTACAAACTGATGAGCCTGAGGTTTTGGGGACTCTCACTTTATAATAACTTGAAAAATTATAGTAAAGCTCTCCAGTTGCTCTGTCAATTAATACAGTTTGCATCTATATGGAACCAGCCATATGCTGTCAGGGAATATGTAACTTGTTATATAACTTCTCAAATCAGGAATAATTTGGTCTGAATTTAATCTGGGCTCATTAGGTAAGTTTGAGGTAAGGCCAAGGAATTTTCAAAAAAACCCCAGAGGTAAAAAATATGTCTAAGTTTTTAATTTTATTTAGATCTTTATGTATCCGCAGCTAGTTAGAGAGATTTCTTTTGTAATCCTCCAAAGCCTATGTCTGTCTGAATGAACTGGCATGGAGACTTAAGATGTGAGAATGGTAGAAAGTTTTTCATAATGGAGGAGTTTGGTATGGAAGAGCAGCAGTAGCCCCAGAGCCTTTTGTCAGGGACCACAGACAGACAAACTGCTCCCAGGGCATGAGCCGGAGATGATGGTAATGGCCAGTGCTGGAAGTACTTTAGTTCCAAGAAAATTCTAAAATCAGTCAAGTGCAACACAATTTGACCAAAATGTCTCCATGTCTGGAGAGTGTTCAAGTGGTTGGGTTCCTGTGGTAAAGGCACAAACTGGGTTGAATATATTTTTAAAGTGAAATATTTCAAATAACAACGTTGCCTCACATCAGACTTCAGTCATTTCCCACCCTAAACATGCACTGGTTCATAGGTGCCCATTCTGGCTCCCAATTGCTCCCACACACAGATGTAAGGTGCAATGTGATTTGCAGTGCTGGAAGTCCATGAGTACCACCCCCACTAAAACTACTCGTGTTGCAGGACGTTTCATAGGCAGTGAGGCGAGGAAGTTCAGGGAGCTGTAGTGTTCCAATACAGGTATGTCCTTGTGAAGCTCTGTTTGAAAGACTACAACTCCCAGAATATTCCACTTTTTCATTAACTGCTGCAGAGACTTTTGTAAGATGACACCTGCTGCAGGAGAAAAAAAATTAAATAACTCCAGGAATCAACTGTTAGTGCGTAAGAAGAAATTAGGAAAGCGTACTTCTAAAATGATATTCCAGAATCCGTGTTGGGTTGCTTTTAGGTGGCTTGAGAAACCAAGATACAGAGGACTTCGTACAAAGTGAAAAACAGCAATACAAAACCAGTTATTTCTACTTTATGGAATGTCCTTTTCAAATTCCAGCTTAGCACTGAAAAGCTTGCTCTGGATCTGCACTGGAGTTGAACTCAAAAACAAAACATCCAGAAGGCAATATTTGGGGCAGACACAAATACAGTCTGAATGGCAGAGCTCAGCAGCCCTATGGACTTGGGGAGACATGTCTCATCTAGGGAGCTATTCAGCAACTGGAGCAGTCCATGTCCCATGCAAAAGCTTATGTAACATCTTTTTATTTCAACAGATTTTTATATATAATTTGGTCTTACCCAAACCACAAAAATCATTTATGCAGCACAGTTAACAGTGCACTTGAATGGGGACAAAAGAATTCTGCAAACTTCCAGTCCTGACCCCCAAATATTCCTACATGATCATTTTTGCTGCTGTGAACTTTTATTATTGTGAAAACAATTAACTCAGGATTAGCTTCCAGCATATGCTAAAAGTTTCTAAATCTTTCCATTTATTACCTAAAAATGAGTGCTCCCAGACAGCAGGAGCACAACTAGACCATCTACAGTAATTTCTTGAGCCTAATATTCTGAAGACTGAATATAACCCATGCCACAACAGAGTGAAATACCTGAGAACTTACACTCTTAACACTTCTAATGTGCAACACCATCCCTTAGAGAAATCTGAAAACAGCACAGTAAAAAGTGGAAGTTGCCACATATTGTAAGGTTGAGAAATGGATTCTTTCAAACTGGGAATTCATCTAGCTTCATATCTTATTCAGTATTTAACCTAAGACATAGGTACTTTCTCAATATGCATGCCAGGCACACTGAGTTTTCTACAACTTTTAGTTTCACCAGTTCTTTGGATCAGCCCCAGAGTTTCTGTGTGCATCCTGGAGGCTAACAACCTCCTGAGGATGAAGTTCCTTTGTTTATTACAGAGCAATGGCTTCTGCTCTCCAGAATGCTGTAACCTGCAAAAACTGCATCAGTGGCACAGTGATAATGACAGTGGCCATCTGTCCTAATTTCAGCAAAGGACATGAGGGGTGCAGCCTGGAGCAGGGTGTTCATATCTAGGTCATCATTCTATACTCCCATCACTTCTGGGGGACAGAAATAAGAGATTCACACTTCTGAGAAGAAGAGGGCATGGCTTTGGGTGGAGAAAAAGGTCTCATGCAGAGGGGCCCAAAGCCAGTTTTGTCCTTTCCCAGGGGAGAGGGTGGTGAGAGAAGCAGTGTGGTGGTGTTGATTCCAACTGGAGGGTTTGTCTGCCATTGTTTTTTTCATTGTCTTGGGCTTGAGGAAAAAAAAACTGTGGAGGGAGCAGTGGGCTGGTGATGGCCACAGTAATGTCACAGATTCGATGGCAATTTTGCATGTAATCACCCTCTTTATATGTTGCTGTTATTACTATTGTTGCTGTTACTCTTCTTGTTTTCTTATTGCTGTTTCCAGAAAATTGTCTCAACCTGTAGCCTCTGCCTTTTTCTGTCTTTCACTGGAGGGAGTGGGGGAAGAGAAGTGACTGCATGGGGCCTAAATTCCAGATGAGCTTAAACCACAACACCAAGCCATGAATTGTTTACTCTTGACTTCAATTGACCAAGAAAAATACGCACTCTGCTGGATGACAAGATTATTATAACTGTGGGCAATCAGAGAATGACTATTTGCATTTTCAGGTTGGAAGAACATCTGGAAAGTCAGAGAAGAAATACTGTATGGATTACCATGCTCCATACACTATTGTAAATACTATGGTATTGCAGGCTATGTACTGAGGCCTTTAGCCTATAGTTCAATTATGCTATGAATGCCTGGTCTGTAGTAAGGGACTCCTGCAACTGCAGGTTGGCTTTCCAAGCATGCAAAGGAGTGATTGTGCTTCTGCACACCACTAAGAGTTATGGTGTATCTTCCTCAATTGTATGAGAATTGCTCTTTCAATAGCTTTTTCTACAGAGGAAATTATATTGAGTAATTCCATCTTCTTCCTCCTCCCCTCATTAGGTTTGATACCTGTACCATATGGAAGCAGAGAGGCAGCTATTCCCACTTTGTCTTGAAAAGCCAGAGCTATGGCTTTACCTTGATCTAGCCTTCACAATCTACAAAACTTTCTGCTTTTCTTTTTTCATAAGTTCATTTTCCCTGCAACTTAGTTGGCATTGGTCGGGGTGAAAACTGAAGAGAAATCTCAGCTTTAACTCTTTTAGATGTGCTAGCCTTTTAAAGCTAAGAATCAGTGAAAACAGCAGAGGAACATTGCATGTTTTAGGATTAAGGATTCCACCTTTTGATCTCACTACAAAGCAGGAGAAATCTTTGTGTGTGTGTGTGGGCATGTGTGTGTGTGTGTTACAGTGTGTTGGTGAAGGGCATGGATGGTTCAGGCCTTCTGACTGGAAAATTCAAGGAAGATTTACAGACACTCTAACTACAAGCAAGCAGCAAAGATATTAAAGTGGATCCTGAGCTCATCTATATGATGAAAGATTAACTTTTAATAAGTTCTCTACACTTTTTGCTTACATAATTTTACCAAAACTGGAGACACTGACCTTTTTGTGGCATACCTTCATTGTGAGCCCAAGTTTTCAGAAATAAATGCAAATCACCTGGGACATCTTTTGTTCCCATATACATTACAGCAAGGATAGAAAATAACTTTCACATGGCTCTACGTGTCTGCTTTCAGAATACGATCTTCAGAAAGGAATTAGCAACTTCTACCTTTTAAAAATAGGAAAGAAAAAAATATGATAGTGTAAATTCTAGGATCGCAAGACTAAATATTATTCAGATTCATTTGCCTCAATTTAGATATCCAAAACTGAGAGAATCATCTAAGCTAATCATCTGAGATTATCCCAACAATATTTCTGTGTGTGCTTTTACAATGGGATTCAGCATATTCTAAGAGTTACATGAATCACATTCTGGAGGTGTATATTTTCCTTTATTTTCAAGTAGGGGAGATGGATCTCATCCTCAGAGTCCAAAAAATCAAAGATGGATAAAAATTGCATGTTTAAATTACACTAGTTATTTCATTTTCATTCTATATCTATCAGTTCTGTACACTCTCAAAACTTGAGACAGTGCTGGATACAAAACAATTCAGGTGTATTTTTGTAGCAATTTGGTGTACTCCAGACTGATGTATATGAATAGTCTGGGGAAAATCAGAGCTGATAAAACATGGAGCAAACCAAGCTGATGGTATAATCACACCTACTAGTTCAGTATTACATTACCCTGTAGTCCTGCACCAGTGGGATAAAAAAGGCCCAAAGCCCCATCAGATGCCACCCATCATGTGTCCTTTTTGCAGGGGGTACACGTGCCATGTCTGATCTGAGAATTGCACAGAGCAGAACTTTGGTACACTTAATTTGTCTCCTGCTTCTGTTTTTAATTAAAGGGAGAACAGAAGGGACAGAAGGTGCATCTTCTCTGTCACCTTTTGCTGTGAGATTTCTGTTATCTCTTTGTTCCTTACTCCTTGGCTATTTATTTTGTTAACAAACAATCTGCATGAAAGTAGGGTTTTTAATTAGTGTTATGCCTGATTTTAGTAGAAAAGCCAAAGAAAAATTACCTGTATGTAAAATAAATCCCTTTTATACTCAGCTCTGCAATACATCATTTAACGCTCTATTTCAAATCACTTGCCTTCATGCAGCATAGCCATTGTAATGAGAGTAAGTGTTGCTGTGTAATGGGTAGAAGACATGCCATTTGCAATGTATATGGATTTACTTCATTTGAGTGACATATCCATGCCTCCATCCCACCATACTCCAACCATTCATCCACCCGTCTACTGCTACACAGATACACTGTTGCATAGATACAGATACCTGCATCAGCTCTGCTTTATATTTCTTTCTTTAAACCAACCAGTCTATTTGTAAGAAATACAAAAAAAAATTAAAAAAAAAGTTGTCATGGCAGTATTTTTGATAGAAAATATACTCCTTTGGCTGTATTCTGAGAAAGAAATATGAGAACTGAAAGACAAGTTTGCTCTTTTGCATTAACTGAGCTTCTTCGGTGATGATGTGAATACAAAGTGGAAATAGAAGGTTGAGCAGCTGCTCCAAAGGCTGCAGAGGCTTGGCTGTGGGTCTGTACACTGGTTTACAAAAGTATTCCTCTTGGAAGCATCTGAACTTACTGTATAACAAGTTCCAGCCTGCCTTGCTTTGTCTAAGGGTAGATCTGATCCTCTCCTTGTACACAGTTAGCTCTGACAGACAGCACTCCACTATGCCAAGAAACAGTGAGCAGCACTTCTCACTAGTTTCAGTGTGTGATGCTACTGTGCAAAAAGACCAGATAAGGAAAGGCCTTTATTACTTAAGAGGTATAGTCCTCATGAGAATCCAACTAATTTCCATTGGCTTCACTGACAAATAATGTTTTAATAATGCATGGTCCCGATAGCACAGTAAAGCTCACACAGAAAGGAAAGATAGAGATGGATTTTTTTACCAGGAACCACAGAATAATTTAGCAAATTTGAACTCTGTTCAAATTGATACCGATCAAAAATGATACAGAGAACCAGATTTTGTGAAGGCTCCATTCCTGGAGAAATTAAAAAAGGAAGGTGAAAAATATTTTTTATATGATGCCAAAATGAAATTGCAGGATTTGAAACAGTAAGAAAATATACCCTAATTTCAAAGTAGTGTACTATTACTACCATTGTTATATACTTTGCAGCCTCTTTTATTTTTTTTTGTATATTTCTTCAATAAACATCCTGTTTTAAATCCTTTATCTATGATAATTCCTTATATTTATTTCTATATATAACTGTGATCTTATTGGGCCGAGGAACTCAGTACATTGTCAGTGAGGAGGTTTATCAGTCTCTCAACACTTTTGGAGGCATTCATACCTGTACAGTTAATACTACATTTAAGTTGCACTAGGAACAAGAGAACAAGGGTTTTCTTTCAGCTTTATGTCACATTCCTAACACCTTTTTGACAACACAGAAGTAATTCCTACAGTAACTACTGTGTTGCTTTACATAATAGAATGCAATAGTGAAGAGGCAATGTTTGTGATGAGACCTTATTTTCTCTTTTTCTTGTATAAAAAAACCTCCAAAACTTCCAAATGGTTGACAAGGAAAAAACCACACCAAAACATCTTGAGCTAACAGGGCCTTATCCGGTTATGGAACTGCCCTGGAGTTTCAGATCAAATGCCATTTATTTGTGGTTTGTGAGCTATGCATGCAAATACTTTTCTCCTTCATCACACATAATGACATATATGGCATATATCATATTGAAGTACAAAAAAATCCCTTCTGCTAAAAGAAAAAAAGTTTCATTTATATGGCGAATCTTCCATAATGGTGGTTGGGATTCCTTACATAAAATATTCTGAAATTTTCTCACTTTAACTGCAGTAGAACTCTTTGGTGTTAAGAATGAAGGCAATTACCCTGTTATTTAATTTGTTTAAATATTAATTGAACAACTTGACTGCAGGCCACAAAGTGAAGAAATTGTGACTTCAAAGTCATATTCACAGCATACAGAAACATTAATATTGGAAGGGATCTCAGGAGGTCCTTCAGTTCAAGTTCCCTGTTCAAAGCATTGTTAGCTTCAAAGTTAGATCAGGCTAGATCAGGCCCAGCTGAGTTTGAAAAATCTTCAAGAAGTGAGATTGCACAGCCTCTCCCATAGAACCTGTTCCTGTATTTAGCTACTCTGGCAGGAGCTTTTTTCCCCTTACACCTACCTGGATTTTCCTTTGCTGAAACTCACAATCGTCTGCTTTTGGTCTTTTTGCTTTGTGTTTCTGAGAAGAGATTGTTCTTTCCTTTAGCCTTCCCTTTTCCAGGCTGAATGAACCCATCTTTCTCAGCTTCTCCCCAACCACCTAAGTGGCCTTCAGTTGGACTTTTTCCAGTTTGGCGACATCTGCCTTGTTTTGAGGTACCCAGGGCTGGCCTCACCACTGAGGAAGAGAAAGGAACAACCACTCCTCAAGCTCAGGGGAAGACAAACCAAGCCACTGCCTGGGGAAACTGCCAGTTGCACTGATCCCTGCAGGGAACCTCTGGATTTAAACTGATACAAACCCTATCAGAAATGTTGTTGGGTTTAAAACCTGCAAAGTCATGGATAAACAAAACCACAGGAATGGAGACACAGGGTTCTTCCTGAAATTTCTTGGTGACTGACAGTGCAAGATTTCTTGCCACCTTACAACTCCAGTCTCCAAAGATACTCAGATATATCTACTGCAGAATCACAGTAAAGGAGCTGGAGACATTTCACCCTACAGCTCCCTCCTGCATATTGCCACACTTGAAACAGGGAAGTAGAGGAGGTAGGATTTCTCTGCAGCTATTTAAGTACAAAGAGTATTCACTTAAATTGCTGTTGCAGAAGCTGACATTGATATATAAACAATCTCAGCAATATTCACAAGAAGACATTGTCTAAGCCTGTGTAATTCTGGGCTGTCTGAATCCTGCTACCTTTAGTGGTTATTTGCCTGTGCTGCTTTAACCATGTTTTAGCACTTTTTCAGGAAGAACAGAGCCGTGCTCCTTTTGCATCAAGACTCATTTTTCTTAAGTGGTAGAAGTTTCTTAAAAACCTCCTTTCTATACATCCTATATATGCTGACAAACTCTAGATGCACTTTTCTAACAACATCCTCAATTACTCAGCTGTCAATGAGATTCAGCAAGGTTTCAAATTATTTTCTAAGAGCAGCTGGAACAACTGTTTGCTGATTGTTTATCTCACTGCCATCCAACATATATATCTTATCATATATAGTGAGGTTTAAAATTAAACAGATGATAGTTCCAGAACAAACTGAAGGTGGTATTTCTTGCCCAAAACATGGTTAAACTAGGTACAGGATGTTGCAGATACTAAAAGGTTTCATAAAGTTTTAAAAGCCACAAGAAAAAGTAAAAAAAAAAAAAAAAAAAAAAAAAAAAAAAAAAAAAAAAAAAAAAAAAGGCATAAAAACTATTAAACACAAAGATATCACCTTTAGCTCAAAATGTCCTTGGGCTAAAGATAGGGAAGGGATAGGAGAATGTAGAGAAGAGAAAATACTATAGCTTCTGCATTTTTATATTCTTCTCTGAGCATTTGGTCTTGGCTACAGTTAGAAACAGGATACAGAGCTAGAAATTTGGACTGGTGTTATATGGCCTTTCTTATGTTCTTATGCCAGCTGCTAAGTACAATACAGCAGCAAAACCAGGAATAACAAAGCTATATTTCTAGAGCTCAAAATATCTAGAAAGATATTGAAACCCTTGTGCATGTCTTATTTTATGACCAATCTCATTCAGATCTTCTGTATGTCATGACTAGAAAATCAGTGAAATTTAACATTCTGCACAGAATCTTTTATTCTGAATCTGCTTCCATCTTTACAGAATTAATCACCAACATCAAGGGGCCATTTGTGTTGCTGGATGACATGGATACAACCTAAGAGACCTGTAGTAACTCTCACTTTTGAGCAGGGTGTGTCAGCACATAGTGCAATTGCTGTGTGCTTATTTTACTTATGAAGATCTACAAATAGAAGATTCTTAAGGAACAATTCTGAGATTACTATTAGTATTGGTAATAGTATCCGCTATTACAGAGGTATAAAAGAAAGACATACTCAATTTAGAAAAATGAATTAATTTCTTTGGTTATAGGGAGTGTGGGCTGGAAATAGCAAAGCTTACCTAAAAAATCCCTAAGTTATGTGCTTGCAAGTGGCAATCCTTCTTTATATGTGTACTAAGGAATCACAAATTCCTTGAGTCTGGGTCAATCTTTCACATCAAGTCTCTCTTATTTTACAAGAACAAGAAAGCTTTTGCTGTGCTCCTGGGGATTTGTTTGTTGCAGACTTGTTTCAGGTCAGTTTTATTTTGCTTTTCCCTCCATATCTTTCAAAACTTTGCTTTCAAAAAGCTCTCCTTCCTTCAGAAATCCCTACTTAATACAAAACTGCTGATGGACTAGACACTAATGTATTATTTATTATTTACATTTTTATTACATGCTAACTTCAACATCCTACCTTTTGGGGTGTAAGTGCTTTATGAGGCATTGGCATTTCTTCTGTAGTTTTCTATTTCATGAAAAGTAATGGTCTACCTGCTAAAAAAACTCCATAGTTCAGTGATCTGAGTGCCTATATTATGCAGGATCAGGAATCTCAACCCAGTGGATTCAACTGAAGCCTGCTAAAGTATGTCTGAACTTCACACTCACTTTGGGGTTTAGCTGCTGTGTGACAAGAGGATGACTTGACTAAACCCAATTTAGGAATTTCTTGTATAAGCTGATCCTTTTTACAACAGACAATTCAGAAAAAAAGACTTTTTCATAACAAGATAGAATCCTCAAATCTATTTTGCTTTATCTGACAGTGTTCTCTCTGGCAATGCAGTTTGCTGCAGAAAGCCTTGAAATAAAGTAAGATTTCTCCTCTGCTACTACTACCAAAAAAAAAATAAAAAATAAAACAACCCACCAAAACAAAACAAAACGTGTAAACCAAAACCAAACAGGACTAGGAGCAACGGCTGTTGGTGTTACCTGAGCATTTTCACAATTTTTTCTTTAGGCTGATTTTAGTCTGGCCTACAGTCTAAGTGCCCTTCCACAGTTGGTGTGTGTCTCTGATGTACTGCTGGAACACAGCTCCCAGTTCACCTAAAAAGAATCTCATTTGTGAGCCCTGAACCCACTCCATGGTGTGAGAAAACCACAGGAAGGGGAGGCAAAAAAGAAAGCTCCACTGGCCTGAACCAAAAGGCTGATGTGATACAGCCACAGATGTACCAAAGCACGAAAGCAGGAGATGATGGAGGATGTGTGTTGCCTTGCTCACGTGTCCAGTTTGCACAGGAGGTGTGGCCACCGTGGAAAACTGGGAAAGGCAGCTTGGCTCTTTCTGCTCCCAGTACATAGATCTTCTCTGTGGGCAGCAAAGAGTCTTTTCTCTGCTCTGGTTGCCCACTTTGAGCACACTCTGAGCAGGAATTTCAGGGAGCTGGACCTTTACTTGTATTTATTGGGACCTTGAAATGCCCTGTTTTCCAGGGGCTTCCTGTGACTATCTGTCCTAATAGAGCCTATTGAAATGTTTTAGTAAAAAAAAGGATTTATTCTACTGCATGCTTATTGGCATCACTGGGAGAAATCTCAAACAGCAGCTCATACAACTGCATTCTAGTTCTGTTTCCAATCTTTTCAGCAATTACTTGAATCATAGCATAAAAAAATACTTCCAAATTCTGTAAATGATAGCTTCCAAAAGAGCTGCAAACACTCTGGATTAGATCACAGCTCAAATTATATGGTTAAATTTGAGATAGGGTCAGCAGAATCAAAAATCAATACAATGAAACTTGTTAAAAATAATTGCATTACTGTGTGGAAAAAGACATGAACACGATTCAAGGCCTATGTTTATTTATTCACAGTGCCATCCTTTCTGAGAAATACCAACAAGGTGAAGAGAGTCCTTCAGAAAAGTAGTGAGAAAACAGGTTCAAGAGACATGAGTAAATGATGGATAAGTTTGATATTTTTAGTTCTGAAAAAAAACTCAAAAGAGTAAAGCTCTACTAAAAGTTGCATAGACTGTAGAATTTCCTCTTGAAGGTTTTTTTTACAGCTGATCAAATAAATTTCTGTTAAGGTTTATGTAAGTGTCCTTGAATCCATTTCAACACAAAAGGTACTGGATTACCTCTTGAAATTTTTGCATCTTTACATTTCTATACTTTATTATTATGAAGCACCACTGCCTTTATAAAGAATGGAGACTTAGGGACACTCAAAGTCTCCACACCATCAGAAGCACTCCTGTTCAGCTATGAAAAGGTGATATTCCCAGTACATAAATATCTGGATAACAGTTAAAGTGTCTATAGAAGTAGTCACTAGATACCAGTTTTTTACTCCTCCTCAGAAGTAAGTTCACTCACCTCAGAAATGGTGAAAGAAAAAAAAAAAATTCTTTTTCAATGTACATTTTGTTTGTGTTAATCTTAGGTAATACAGGCTTTTCCAGGGAGAACAAAAGGTCTGTCATTTACAATACAATTCATAAGATGCTGAGTCAGATGAGAATATTTGTTTGGAGAGTGAGTAACAGAGGTCTTTCACTAGCAGATCTTTGTCATTTGAATCAGCTTAATTTCTGAAGTTACAGGTAAGTATTCTTTCATAAATAGCCAGAGAAAAATTTTTACTCCTATTTTTTCTTGGAATCTTTTTTATTCTCTCCTAGCATTTACTGTTTGAGTATTAAAATAATAGGAATTCCTGAAAAAGGTCAGGAAACTTACGACTTTGTTAAAGAAAATATTTTTTCCCTCTCTATCTCTGCAGTGAAGCCTTTCTTTCCTGAACAAAATATCTTAGGGAAAACTCCCATTTCATAAGAAGTAATCACAGCCAAGGCAAGGATGAGTGATTGTTTGGTGCCACTCTAGTTGCTAATCTTTGGAGGGACATTCAGGCTATTAAACAGCCTGTCCCAGTCTGCCAGCATCCCTGCAGCCAGCTTACCCGGTTTTCTGTTTGCCAAAGTAAAAATGCCTTACAGGGCTCTGGCAATCAGGCAGAGTTGCCATGGTAACTGGAAAAATGGTGGCAAAGCATAAACAAAGCTCTAATAATACTTTAGGAATTATTTACCTTTTTATCTCCAGTATTCACTGGTATTGCAGGCTCATTCTTTAACTATTTTGTGTCTCATAAACTACTGTTGATATTACTCAGCCTGCGAGGTCTCTTGATAAGCTTTAGTGACCTTGTTAAGCAGATTTAACTGATACACTTTCAAAAAATATATATATATATAGGTACAGAAATTTTACTTAGATTTTGAGCCTTGTGAACATTTATTGTGATAATTTGATTTTGAAACAAGTTTAACCCTGCCAATTTTAATCACTGGAACATAAAACTGAAATAATATACAGCAGGGCATCCTAAACAAGGCAAATGGTTCCTGCTAACAGTCTTAATTTGCCCTGTCTACTTAACTTTACAGTTTGGTGATGGAAATGACAGAGTACAGCTTTACTTTTTTGTTGCTCTGTTAGGTACCAGACTAGCTCATGATCTCCTGTGTTTGAATTTATGGGGCACATTTATTTTGAAACATATCTAGTACATAATTTCTTGGAAGCAAACCTGGGGAGCTCACTCACTATGACCATAGAGACCCCCTGAAGAAGTACCCTTGCTGCAAATTGTGTGGAATATCCCTACTTAAGAGCAACATTTTCATCTTTCCCAAGGAAGATTATAAGCAATAGTCTAGTAACAACCACTGCTATCAAATGACAACTTTCTATAAACACAGCTACGTGACACAATTACTCTAAATGTTCCCTGTGAAAGTTCTTCACATACTGCATGTTCCGGTTTTAGCTCCAAGAGCTCTGTCACACTTTATTAAAAACAGACCTCAGAGACGCTTCTTAAACAAGAACAGAGAATATTACTCCAGTAAATCAGGTTTCAAACTGTTTTGCAAAGCAGTTAGCCATTAATGAAATTGTTCCAAAGGTCACTCGGTTTAGTTCAATTTCCCACTAAGTGGAGATGAAAGCTCAGTGAATAATTAATAGCAAATGATTGAATGAATTTCACCTTTCCATTGTAGTTACAAGCTCTTTCAGCAAGTCACCATAATCTCAAGGATGTTTTGAAATCATTGCCTTTCTTGTTTTCTAATGCTTTCTTCTCATGTAGTGTTTGGGCTGCCCCATCTCTTGGCTTTACATTGATTGACCCCACAGCACTTGGGGCCTGCCACGTTCTTTCATCTCTCCTTGCACTGAAAATACAAGTCAGCAGCAGTAGACATACTGTACCCACGAGAGAGTGTCACAGCTCAGCAAACATACCTGAAGGAAGAGAACTAATCATAGAAAAGGGCTAGGAACTCACAGGGTATTTCTGAAAGTTTTATACAGGAGGCCACAGGATGTGATGGATTTGTTCATTGCTTATTTTAGCAGGAAAAGGTTAAAGAAGAAGCCAGATACTTGAGGGGGCTCGTCTACAGCTTTAAAGTCTAAAAAAAGAGTGCTGTCACTGCATACCCTATAATCAATGTTTTTTTAAAACTAAGAGAGCAATTCAGCTGAATGATAAAACTGCTTACCACAGTGATTAAACAAAGAACATGCAGTATCTTAAGAGCAGCAGCCCATCAAAATCAACAATTCCAGACATCAGCAGAGGTTCCAAAAGCCTTATGATAGACTAGATAACCATATACACAATAAAAAATGCTTCTTGAGAGGAAAGGAGTGCAGCCTGTCTCCAGGCACCTGCAATAAGTTATCAGGAATGTCTAACTCAGTGAGTCTGAGAGATGTCATTGCAACATAAATAGAGTGCAGATTTTCTTGGTTGCACACTTCAAACTTTATATAATATCCATCTGGATTTCTTCCTATAACACCAAACTCAGTGACATTTGCCTTTTTTTTTTCAAAGACTTTCTCCACAGGTTACCTCTGATACAAAATACTGACTGGACATTTTGCCAGGAAATTTTAGCGTTTTCCAGATTTAAAAAAAAAAAAATTGTCCTTTAGACACATTGATATTAATTAACTGTAATCCTCAAACATGGAGTTCAGATACTATATTGTTCATGCAGGTATCAATGCAGAGATAGGGCTATGGCTCTGCACATGCAGGTGTCAGACACATCTTTGCTTGGGCTCCCTGGCTCGGCTGTCACTGGGATGATCATCATATTATGATATGTTAATGGCAACAAGATTCTCCTCTCACCATTGAATGACATTTGCTTTGCTGTTTCAATTGTGATGATACCAAGACATTTGGTTTACAACAGGTCATAAAGGGAATGCAGTCACCTCTTGATGGCAGACTGGCATCTCCCTGTTTAAAATACCATTGGAATAACCATGAGGAAAGCAAATGTAAAATGGAAAATGTAAAAAAGGAAAGAAGAATAATTTGTTAAAAGGGGTAGCAAGCTCCTTCTTTTTCCTAACAAATGGTTTCTTCTTTCCAGCAGAGTGCAACTCTTCTGCATTTTGGGAGAGTGTCTTCTGCAGGGAGAGAAATTCCCTAGAGCTAGCTATTTTTATATCATTGTTTTGATGTTTAATAACTCTTGATTTTTTTTCTCAATGTCTAGATGCATGGCTAAGTGCTCTTTGAACCATTCAGATTTTTAGTCTCCAGAACACCTGGGACAGAGTTTAAAAATCAAATTTTATAAAGGAAAGTCAACCTATTTGTTAAAAACTTGCCTCCCAATTGTTTCACTTGATGCTTCTGAGTTCTTACATTAAAAGAAACATGGAATAATAATTTCTTTTTTCTGGGCCACTGATAATTTAGCAGCTATACATTTTCCATCCAAAACCATCATGACAGCTTTCCATAACTTTCTGTGATCTCTTTTTTTAATAAGCCTGAATAATTTTGTAGCATCCACAAATTGTCTAACCTCATTATTCGCCTTTCTTTCCAGGTAATTTATGGATCTGTTAAACAGATCTCCCTCTGAGACTCCACTGCTAACGTCTCCTCTTGTAAGACTTTACAATATGTTTTCTTTTGTTTCCTACTTAGTCTCAACAACAGCCACATTTCTGGCTCTGTTTGCCTTGCCCTCCATACTTCAGTTTAGTGTCAGAATGATTTCCAGTAAACCCTTCTAGAATATTTTACCTGAAAACATCCATCTTGTTTTCTGCTCTTAGGCCTTGTGACTGACTGTAAGAGAAAATGAGAGTGGGAACTTGCAGTGGAGTAATATTTTATGTTTTATTTGCCTAAATCTTTTTTCCTAATTGTAGATGTATAAATGCTATTCTGACAATGTTCAATGAGGTAAGGAAAACAGCCTATTACCTATGTGAAAAAGAAATGGATTTGGCCTGTTAAAGAGTTGGTTATCTAACTCTTAGGACAAGGATTGAACAATACTGAGACAAATAAAAGTAGGAATATCTCTGATTAAAAATTGTGTCTGATTTTGTGTTTGAAAAACAACTTTGACAGCTGTGAGCTAGTTTTAGCCACAGGTACATTTGTGCCCTTGTTTGCATTTGGAGTGCATCACAAAAAAAAAAAAAAAAAAAAAAAAAAATGAGAGCAGCAGCTGGGAGGAAGATGATTAATCACAGAGGGAGCTAAGCCTAACCCCCCTGTAGAACCAGCTTTCCCTTAATGCACAACCCTGTTCATGCTGAGCAGGATCTTGCTCTGCGAATCATCTCTCCAAGATTAATGCTGCTATTATTTTCAAAAATGAAGCCCCACTGAAGACAGGGAGGTTTGCGAGGCAGTTAATCAAAAGGCAATGGGATTATATATTTTGCAGTCAAAGTACAATCAGTCCTAGACTATGAATAGCAATAATTTGTTATAAAATAAAAAATAAAGCTCACTGTTTTGAATAATTTTCATTCTTCTATTACCACTTCTGTCCCTGATTTAGATTCAACATAATATACTGGGTTCAGAAGTTAATGGGTGCAGAGCTGATTCAGAGGTGGATCAGATTGCCTTAACTCTGGACACTAAAGGTGCAGGGCAGACGATGAGGGGCTCAAACAGTTTCAGCCATCTGATTTTAACTTGCACCACACTTTTGCCATAGCCCTCAGCATTCATCTAAGTTGTGGTAATGAACTTAGAAGAAGCAGCTAATTATTTCCAGCTACCTTCACTGCAAAATTCCTCTTTTCAGTATACCCAACTTTTTTCCCCTCTCTTTGTTTTAATTCTTTATAGGTCTCGGTTCATCCCTTCATTTACCTTGGGAAAGCACCAGATCTTCACCTACATGTTCTGAAACTTCCTCATCAAGGTCCTAAAGTATGCACAATTGGAGTCAGCAGGGCTACTTAGCTTCTTAATACAAGCACATACTTAAGCACATTGATGAACTCTCTGAATTTGTGGGTAAACACTCTATATAAGGTCAGATCTTTGATTAAGCTGGGAACAGATTAAGCAGTTCACATTTGTGTTATAAAGACATACAAATGCAGGAGAAAATATTGGAGAACTCAGATGTTTTCCTTTGAAACTACTTATGAGAAATACAGCATTACTGTAGACATAGAATAGGTGAGAACTTTATGGGGCTACTGTTAGGTTTTCCAACATTCTGTGATCTCCTTTCCCACGGATTTATGGACTCACAGATCAGTTTCAATCAAATGTAAAAAAGCAAGAAAGAAGCCCAAACATGAAATTTTCACAAGTTTCATGAGCCAGTAGAAACTACAGGTCCATGGTTGGCTGAGTCCTGTACACTCAGAAAAAGTAAGACTGCGTCTCCCACTGTGAGCGTTCCTAGGTCTCGGGGAACAACCCAAAACTCTTGTTGGTGCTGGGGACAAAGGGAAAACTGTGTTGATAATGGGGTTTTGTTAGCTTCATGTCTCAGTGGAACAGTTTGTTACCGTAAGTGGCAGAACAGGCTGCACTTAAACAGCATGGGCATGTACAGGACTTGGCTTGTAGTTATATTTTAACATTTGTTACAGTGAGTGATGGAACACTATTTAAATCCCCTGCTTTTTCATTAGTATTTTCCCTAATTCATCACAGCACTTTAGAGACAGCAATACGATTTCTCTGAGTAGAAGCTACTTCAGGGGTTTAGAAACAAATTTTTCTATTTCAGCTGAAATAAACTTGGCATTCAGCCCCTTTTGGCAGTTAGTCATGCTAGAAGAGCTACTTAAAGATGCCTTGTTTAAGGACTCTGGCAGGATGCCAGGTGCCCACCAACCTCTTTCATCACTCTTCTCCTCAGCACGACATGGGGAGAGGAAAATAAAATGCAAAAACTGATGGGTTGAGAGAAAGACATTTAATAAAGCAAAATCAAAGGCCAGATGCAGAAGCAAAGGTAAACAAAATATTAATTTTCTACTTCCCATCAGTAGGTGATGTCCAGCCACTTCCCAGGAAGCAGGGTTTCAGAAGACAAATGTCATAATACTGAATGCCCCCCATCTTCCTCATCCTTTCTCTTAGCTTTTAGCGCGGAGAAGACATCCCATGGCATGGAATATACCTTTGGTCAGTTTTGTTCATCTGCCTGGCTATGTTCTATTCCAAGATCTTGCCCACCCCAGCCTCCTGGTGAAGAGAAAATGTTGGGAGACATGATTGATGGTGTGTGAGCACTGCTCAGCAGTAGTGAAAACACTGGTGTGTTACCAACACCTTTCTATCTAACAGTACAAGGCACAACACTGTGAGGTTTGCTTTGAAGATAGGTAACTCCATCTCAGCCATACCCAGTGAAAAGTATCCTGTAACTCCCCTGGGTCCCTGTGATTCTTTGTGGAGGAAGATGGAGTAATAACATTATAGGTCTAGTCTATGTTGGTCACATATCAGTGCTTTCTAATGCTTTATCCAGTCTAGTTGTAAGTGTTGTCTGCTTCCAGTGCAGTCACTTGCAGCTATTCTATATGACAGATATGCATAATAGCTGTGAATATTTTCTTTGAAAGCAAGTGCAACAACTCACAGTTGTAGCTCAGGGAAAAAAAAACAAAAAACAAAAAACAAAAAAACAAACAAACAAAAAAAAAAAAAACCAAAACAGCAAATCCGAAAAAAAACACCTTTGTAATGTATTTTTTTAGCAAATTCTACTGTTCCATCTTCTACTGGTTACTCAACAAGAATATCATACTTGGAAATCACCTCCTGTGATATGACCCTGTGGAACACTAATCCAAGGCATTAACATTGTTTGTTCATTATCACACATCAGATCAACATCCTTGAGGGATTCTGCAGAGCCTACAGCATTCAAACAACTGTCTGTCATTAAATTACACCTAAGAGGTTAATGTGTTAGGAAGGAGACAAACTAGACACATTCACTACCTTCATAATCAGTCAGAGGATGCCTGTTGAGCCAGAATATGTACTTTATGATATATGTGATTTTATTGCAAAAATAAGATTATTCAGCTTTTGCTAAAAATGCCAGCTATCATGTACATGCCATGGGCAGATGGTAACCCCTAAGAAGACATATGTATGCACATATGCTTTAATATTTGTATTCACAAATGAGTTTAATATTAAAACCACTCTTATCCAGAAATCCTATTCCTGCATTCTGTAAGCATCAGAATGTGTGATTGCTGAGGACTTCTAACCAAGGAAAGTCCCACTGAGAAAGCTTTACAGCTATTAAATATGCTTGCACATCACTGAGGGAGAGAGAAAATGAGAAAATTCCTTTTACAGCCCATTTACAACACTCAATATTTGTCAAGCAGCTCCACTTGTGACTCTGAATTTGAGACAAGTCAGGCTGTGAGGGCTCTATTGAAAATCTGCATTAGACAGTAGTGAGACTCCTCCCAACACAAAATCTGGCAATGAAAACGACAGAACACAAGACTCCATCAGAGTCCATAGGTCTAGCTACATAAAAGTTATTAAGAGGAAATAATACATTCTCTGTATTAGCAAATGTATTAGCAAGAATCGTGGAACAAAGTTCTCAAAGAGAGTTTTGTTCCATGAACAAAACTCTCTTCCTTTATACTTTCTTGTTTGGCTGTTGCTGTTTTGTTGCTTTTTTTCCATTCACATACTAATGTACAGAGGAAAATGAGAAAAGTGGGAGAGGGTCGCACTGAAGGAAAACTGAAAGATCTTTTCCTTTGTGAGGTAGAGCTTTCAACTTTTAGCTGAAATAGGTCCATCAAACAATAAGGTAACATCCCAGTGTACATACATAATATGCTGATGAGAGCAACAGCTACTCATTCTGGAAGCAACAGTTTGTTATATGTGTTACTGTGCTATAAAGTACTTTTTAAGGTATTCTGGACCTATTAAGGTTATTCTTATTCGTTCACCAGGCTGACACAATAATTACATGATCACTGGGATATTTGACTGGCTTAGCGAAATCTAACCAGTATCTCCAACAATGAAATGTGACAGAAAAAAATGTCAGATATATTCAGTTAACATTCCTTAGGTAACAGATATAAAAATGAAGACTTGATTTAGTGTGCTGAGTTTTAGAGTAAGAACACAGCTTTTATTTTCCATGTGAATTTTCTCTAAGAGATGTTGCTTTCAATTTCAGGATTAAATAAATGATTCAGTTTTGATCTCTGATGAAATGTAAAAGGGAAAACCTCTTTCCCTTACTTCCATTAAAATTAACATGAAGTCCCTGATATAGTAGGAAGGTTAATATATTAGTTTTCCTCAGCAATCTCTCCACCAAGTCAGCAAGAGCCATCACCAGCTAATAAATGATCCAAGGATAGTAACAGTAATCTCCAACTGAAAAATAAATACCAAGATAGGAGTCCTTTGGGAGGTGACAGAAAATAATTGAAAACAGAACTTCTCTATTTAAAACAAATTAAACTGTAATTTTTAGCTGAGTCTGTGTGGCTGAATCTGGGGGAGTGAGAAATCAAACAACAAAAACCTATTAGCCTTACTTACTAACAGTATATAACAGAAATTATAAATGCACTCATTCTGTCTTTCGATTGACATATATAGTTATATAGTTGTTAACCTATGAGACAGATCCCATAAAGATGCTGGTGGGGGATTTTCAAACCAGGCTGGAGGTGATTTCCTGCAGTTGCTGCCTGTCCAAAAGGAGTTACAGTTAACAAGTGGGAAGGCACAGCACTGCAAGGGGAAAGATGGTGTCAGTGTCTTCTGAGAGGGAAGAACAATCGTTCTCTCACAAGGTCCCATGGCAAAAGGGACTAACCCCTGAAGGCATCTTGCTGCCTTGCCTGTGAGCATTGCATGGGGCAACAGCTGAGTTCCTCAACCCCATGACATTATTTATGTGCTTGATCATGGGATGCTTTCAGGTTTTCAGGTCTATATTGTGCTCCCACTGAGCAACATCTTCCTACTAGGCCAAGATCTGACTGCCTGCCAGCCCTCCTTACCCTCATTTTTCAGAGAGAAAACCCATGGCTATAGATAGAGAGGGCTCCAACATGCTGTTGAACAAGCCTAATGGGTTACTGAGCAACCAAAATCATGGAGACACTGTAGCTTTCCCCGCTGAGGAAGACTTGATGCACATGCCTAGAGATAAAAGTATGCAAAAAACATAAAAGGAAATTTTTGAGGAATTCATAGATCATATCAGTGACAACAAAATTTCTCCCTCTTCCCTCCTGTAAGTTGAGTGACAAGATCCTTTGATATCTATGAATCTTCAGGGCAGCAGTAGAGAACTAAGCCTTCAGGTGGAAATTTAAAGTTAATTTGAGAAGCAGCACAGAAACACAAGACCCAAATATACAGTTGTCAGTATTCAATATATCTCTGTTGGTATTGACTGGATGGTCATATTCTCTGCCTGCCCTCTGCCTCCCTCACCACCAAGAGCCAGCAAATGCTTGTGCTTTTAATCCTTCCTGTAAAGGGACATAGCCTTGGTTATATCTCCAACCTTCTGTTGCAATCAATATCAGTAGTGGTTCCTAAAATCCAGTTGGCTATAAAGGCTGAGAGATAATGTTTGTTCTCTCCGAAGTGTAAATACAGGGAATGAAATGTGATTTTAGTGATTTGACTATTTCTCTGCAAATAAAGTCACACACTGAAATTGCATGCCTGTGTTGATTCTCATCATGCATCAGGTATGCACATGCATAGTAACAGCAATGCTCTTGTTCCAATTTGGTTCGTGCCACTCCTGTGACATTAATGGATGTTTTGTGCATCATGTTCCTGCAAATTTCTTTCAAGAAGAAGTTTTGCATTTCTCTGCGCTACAAATCAGAGAACTGAGACGTACAATATAATCAGAACCATTCATTTATTTCCCTAAGAACTCAACATGAGAAATCCTTTAGATATTTTTAAAAAGAAATAAACTGCAGGTCTGTAAATGAAAACTACAGGTTGTTCTAGAAATAAGTGACAGACCAATTTTATTAGTTCAAATTATTATGCTGAATCATTTGAAATGTTTTCCTTTTGTTCAGTTTGTTCAAAGATAAGTCAGGAGTAACGAATCATAGTCTTTTCAGCGTTCTTCATACCTATTGGTTTCAAAGCATGCTATTTACCTGGTAACATTTGAGTAAAACCATATTACTCCATAAACAGCAGGTAGCCCTGAGACTATTGAGCTTTCCTGCCAGGCAGCAGGCTTGCACACCAGGTTCTCTCCTTGATACCTCTCAAGGTTAGTCCTTGAGGTTGAGAGAATCCTTATTCAGTAAGTGAATTTGGAATAAGAAAACATACACATTGCTACTCTAAGTGATATATAACATTGATTGCACACACACAGTCCTTTAGATATAAACATTGACAAGTCTGGGACTGAGTCTGAATCCAGCTGCACCTAAATCCCCTTCTGAGGAATTTAGAATGCATTTCTAAAAGGTGCTTTCATCAAGTGCTTTCCGAACCTCATGATTCAACAGGGAGGGATCCCTGACAGTTTTGTCTGACCCTGTCCTCTATGCAGTAAACACTCCAGTGTACCTTGCCAGCAAATCCTGTTAAACCACAATTGCCACTGACCTTTGTTATCTCACTGGCTTGTATTGATGCCTTAAGTTTTAGCTTCATTTTTTTCAGATTCTGTGCTGCCTAGGGATGTAATTCTGAGTCTCATATTAGGTGCTAGTGAGCTCTCTTCACAGAGTAGGTAGACAAAACAAATCCTTTTCCTGCTGAGGACCAAGGACAACTTTCAGGCCTAAAAGCATCAACAACGGTGGACTGGAGGAAGGAACAAAAAGATGGGACCTCACCTGTAGCTCCTCACCTCACCTCACCTGTAATTGGACAATTAAACCTCAATATGCAAATGGACCAAAACTTATAAATATGTAACATCTCATCACTGGGCAGCCGTTTTTTGTGATCATTCTTGGTCCACTCTGGGTGCAGCCTTGGTCAGGTTCCTGTCTTGCCCAAGGTGTATCCTGGTGGCCTGTCAATAAATACCTACTTTATTCTCTACCTCTGTCTAGTCTCTGTTTCAGGTCAGCCTTCCAAGGCATCAGTTGCTAATTTCTTGAGAGTGACGTGTATGACTCCAGTTGTGACTATCACACAACACAAACACTCTATGTAGTCTATACAATGTCGGTGGTCTGCAGCATGGGCACATATTTCCTATGTGATATGAAAAAAACTTTCAAAAAACATTACTTGCATTTACAGAAGCAGTGTTACAATATAGGAAATTAGAAAGATCAGAAAGAAGTGCAAAATACAGTGCACTACTGAAATTTGTAGGTACTTTTCCTGTGTACAACACCTTGCTCTCAGGTACTTAATCCAGAATCCTTACTCCTGGGAGAGTTATGTGCCTACCAACGCTGCCAAGCACTGAAATTGGCACAGCCAAGTAAAGTTATAATCCACAAACAAGAGAGTTACAAAGACTTAAGGCACCACAAGCACCCTGTAACTGCAGCTGAAGCTTCAGCTCACCCCTCCAAGCGTGCCTGCCTTCTTGCTTCCCATGGGATGAAGAGTTCAATATCCAGAGACCAGGGCAATTCAATGTGTAGTGGCAGATTCCTCCTTTGAGACTGGTAGTGGAAAGATGACTTTCCATCCAAACCAACACAGCTTATTCATAACTAATGTTATCTTGGTTAGACACAGTGATTAATTACACACAATGATTAGATGCAGTAATTAAATCCATTAATTAAATATTGTTGCTTACCTACTTTTCATTTGTGAGTTTCATTCCTTCAAAATATCATTATAATTGAAATTATTTGTTTCACTTTAGTCATAAACAATGGAAATCACCAAACAGCTAAGAGTGGAAGCACATCAGTTCCATCCCTAACTCCCCAAAGCTTTTTCTTATCCCTGTGCAGTATAAGAAATGCCTGAATTCATAAAGTGCTTCTTTGTTTGACTTTAATCCCCATTAGGAGGCTGACTGTGCCCAAAACATGGCTTGGAGTAAGAACACCTAGATTAGAGCCCAAAACCTCTGCAAGAGAACACCTTCCCTCTCCTCATTTTGGTGGGTTTATTCAAACTAAAACAACACGAGCTCCAACTACCACATTTACATGGCATCTAGGTGAAGAGTAGAGGGAGGTGATATTCAATAATATTAGTTTATAAGATAAGAAAAATTGGGAGAAAATTCCTTCTTCAGTCTCTAGGTATCCAAATTACCAAGATTCATAAAGTGCAGGATTGCCCTGGGCTGCAAATTTGGATAGATCAGGACTGCAATGCCCGCCAGTAAGGACAGGTCAGATATAAAACAAGATTCACTAGAACAATCAAGAGCTGCTATCAGGGCCTGTGGTAAGAATTGTCTTGATCTTGTTCCTATGTCTTCTTTAGTATTTTTTCACTGTCAGCATTCTATTGTGTGGGAGGATTTAAAGCCCTTGAAGCTGAAGGAGGAATCAAACCCAGCGCTCTCATCTCTAGGGCAAAAGCTGTTACATTCTAGGGATGAAAATATTTTTGGNAAAAGGTGCTTTCATCAAGTGCTTTCCGAACCTCATGATTCAACAGGGAGGGATCCCTGACAGTTTTGTCTGACCCTGTCCTCTATGCAGTAAACACTCCAGTGTACCTTGCCAGCAAATCCTGTTAAACCACAATTGCCACTGAACTTTGTTATCTCACTGGCTTGTATTGATGCCTTAAGTTTTAGCTTCATTTTTTTCAGATTCTGTGCTGCCTAGGGATGTAATTCTGAGTCTCATATTAGGTGCTAGTGAGCTCTCTTCACAGAGTAGGTAGACAAAACAAATCCTTTTCCTGCTGAGGACCAAGGACTTGGTCCTCAGCAGGAAAAACTTTCAGGCCTAAAAGCATCAACAACGGTGGACTGGAGGAAGGAACAAAAAGATGGGACCTCACCTGTAGCTCCTCACCTCACCTCACCTGTAATTGGACAATTAAACCTCAATATGCAAATGGACCAAAACTTATAAATATGTAACATCTCATCACTGGGCAGCCGTTTTTTGTGATCATTCTTGGTCCACTCTGGGTGCAGCCTTGGTCAGGTTCCTGTCTTGCCCAAGGTGTATCCTGGTGGCCTGTCAATAAATACCTACTTTATTCTCTACCTCTGTCTAGTCTCTGTTTCAGGTCAGCCTTCCAAGGCATCAGTTGCTAATTTCTTGAGAGTGACGTGTATGACTCCAGTTGTGACTATCACACAACACAAACACTCTATGTAGTCTATACAATGTCGGTGGTCTGCAGCATGGGCACATATTTCCTATGTGATATGAAAAAAACTTTCAAAAAACATTACTTGCATTTACAGAAGCAGTGTTACAATATAGGAAATTAGAAAGATCAGAAAGAAGTGCAAAATACAGTGCACTACTGAAATTTGTAGGTACTTTTCCTGTGTACAACACCTTGCTCTCAGGTACTTAATCCAGAATCCTTACTCCTGGGAGAGTTATGTGCCTACCAACGCTGCCAAGCACTGAAATTGGCACAGCCAAGTAAAGTTATAATCCACAAACAAGAGAGTTACAAAGACTTAAGGCACCACAAGCACCCTGTAACTGCAGCTGAAGCTTCAGCTCACCCCTCCAAGCGTGCCTGCCTTCTTGCTTCCCATGGGATGAAGAGTTCAATATCCAGAGACCAGGGCAATTCAATGTGTAGTGGCAGATTCCTCCTTTGAGACTGGTAGTGGAAAGATGACTTTCCATCCAAACCAACACAGCTTATTCATAACTAATGTTATCTTGGTTAGACACAGTGATTAATTACACACAATGATTAGATGCAGTAATTAAATCCATTAATTAAATATTGTTGCTTACCTACTTTTCATTTGTGAGTTTCATTCCTTCAAAATATCATTATAATTGAAATTATTTGTTTCACTTTAGTCATAAACAATGGAAATCACCAAACAGCTAAGAGTGGAAGCACATCAGTTCCATCCCTAACTCCCCAAAGCTTTTTCTTATCCCTGTGCAGTATAAGAAATGCCTGAATTCATAAAGTGCTTCTTTGTTTGACTTTAATCCCCATTAGGAGGCTGACTGTGCCCAAAACATGGCTTGGAGTAAGAACACCTAGATTAGAGCCCAAAACCTCTGCAAGAGAACACCTTCCCTCTCCTCATTTTGGTGGGTTTATTCAAACTAAAACAACACGAGCTCCAACTACCACATTTACATGGCATCTAGGTGAAGAGTAGAGGGAGGTGATATTCAATAATATTAGTTTATAAGATAAGAAAAATTGGGAGAAAATTCCTTCTTCAGTCTCTAGGTATCCAAATTACCAAGATTCATAAAGTGCAGGATTGCCCTGGGCTGCAAATTTGGATAGATCAGGACTGCAATGCCCGCCAGTAAGGACAGGTCAGATATAAAACAAGATTCACTAGAACAATCAAGAGCTGCTATCAGGGCCTGTGGTAAGAATTGTCTTGATCTTGTTCCTATGTCTTCTTTAGTATTTTTTCACTGTCAGCATTCTATTGTGTGGGAGGATTTAAAGCCCTTGAAGCTGAAGGAGGAATCAAACCCAGCGCTCTCATCTCTAGGGCAAAAGCTGTTACATTCTAGGGATGAAAATATTTTTGGTCTGTACCACTTGCACAAACCCTGTGTTAAGTTCTTCAGACCTAATTTGAGAGAGACCCCAGGGCAATGGTATCAGTTTTCTGAAGTCTTGAGTAAGATGCCTAAGGACTCAAAAGAAAAGCACTCTTTAAACATCCCTATCCTTATTTTGTCTATCTCTGAGTATCAGGATGTGGGGATCCTGTCAATCTGTACCAAACTACCCCTGTAGGGAATCAGACTGCTCTGGACATGTTCTGGATAAGATGCCTCATTTTCAACTTCAAAGCACATCACTGGATATAACACAGATTTGAGATGCCTTGTTAATTAATATGGGGTTACCTATGTAACGGAGTATGGTGTCAATAAGAACTGGGAACACTCCTCTCTCCTAAAAATATTCTCGAAGAAGAAGGGAATTAATGAAACTGTCCCAGAATTTTTATTTGCCTGAAATTCTCCAAGCAAAACACTTCAACTTTTCTCAGAGGCTCCTGTTCATAAGCAGAGATTTCCAGCATTTTCCTACCAGGCAAACTGTGATGCATTTCCCTAAGCTGTGACACATGAATTTTAAAGTCACAATTCAATCTCCATCCAACAAACAAGGGTACTCATGGCTGAAAGTTTGTAGGTTACCTCTGTGCAGGAAGAAATCCTTGGCCAGTTTCTTACTTCTTGTTATGTATTTGTCAGACCATCAGAACTCAAGGGATAAATGAAGCTTTAAATTACACAACAGATTCACAAACTTAGCAAAACAGGGAATTTTCTTAGTTCTGGAATGATTCTATGTAATACCATCATCTTTTGCTAGCAGGATGCCAACTGTGAAATGAGAGCTGGGGTGTAATTCCAATAGTCATGACAGGAGAAGAAGCAACAACTGAAGAAGCAACAACAGCCATGACAAAGAGTGTAAAAACTCCAGAGGAAAATGCAAATAGTAAGCAAACCAAAACCCTGTCACCACCTCAAAGCATCTCCCTGCCTCCATCCTCCTCCCCCAGCAAAAAAAGTCCCCCACAACTCATCATCAGATAAGTGGGGTCATACAAATAATTCAAAATAAAGATACATCATTGTGCTGTACGTCTACTGCACTGTGTAATCATGATCATGGCATTCTCTGGACCAACATGTTAAAAAATATAATTATGTCTAAAGTTAATGGGCTGGAAAACGGCTCAACAGCTTAAAATATCTAATGACTTTGAGAGTAGCTTAATTATAACTACATTAATTCTAGGCTCATGAATGTACTCATTTATTGTAACAGTCATGAAAAAATATTTGAGTCCCAGCACAGAATTTTTCCGAGAAGAGCTTTTTAAAGTAATTTTCCTATTTCTTTCTAATCGACTTCCCTTTAAAAAACCCTATACTCCAGCACCATAAAGGTTCAGAAATTTCAGCTGGTTTAATCACATAGCAGGCACTGCAATATGGCAAGATGCCCACCTGTGCAGAGAGCTCAGGAATTAAAATAGTTTTAGGAAAAGCAACATGCCAGTGTGCTGGTTCTCCAACAGAAGAGAAAGAGTGCAAGGGCAGTAAAGGCTGTATCTTTCAAATATTTATCAGTGTTTTGCTGCCAAAACAGGAGGTAGTGTTCCACACAAATCTATCATCCGGGCTTCAGTGTTATTCAGTATTTTTACTAGGAGAAAAGAAATAAGCCTAAATTAAACTTTCACATGAAATAAAATCCAAAGAAAATAGAACAAACTAGGGAAATGGTTTGAGGAAAACAGAACTTAATTCAATAGGAAACAACACAGATGCGAATCTTTGATATTCATGTCTGAGCTGGATGGAAACACTGCATTTTTACTTGAAATTAAAAATATGTAAAGTAATTGGAGAAAGGAATAACAAGAACAGTCAGAAGTTTGTGAACTGGAACTGACAGTTTAGAGAGGCGCATGGAGGGCAGAAGAAAGCTAGGTAATTTCAATTTTTTAAAAAGCAGGTATAGGGCTAATAAGTCCATCTGTTGTATGGGAAAACTCAACATAATTCTTCTAGTACAATTTAAAGTCATTAAGTCAGATATCATGAAAAGTGAAAAAAACCTAATGGTGATGTTTGAGTAATGAGGGAGCCATGAGTACAGCAGGCAGGTTCCAGTCTTCCCATCTTCACTGATGAAAACTAAAGAACAAGCTTGGGGTGTATTCCTGGGGTCATCAGAGCCCTGGCTGGGTTTGACACTGGACCTCTCTCTTTTCATCAAGAACCAGAAGCTGCTGTAAGTTTATACTTATTTTGGATTTTGTCTAGAAGAAAGAAATACGTCCTCCACAAAGGAGCTCTTGAGTAATGCCTTTTAACTTTTATGGTGGTTCCCCACTCAGTACTGGGGTGCCGCATTTGCAGGAAGGGAGCTGCTTCTTTTCCTGTTCTGAGTTTAAGAAATAAGCACTCAAAAAAATAAACTGGCTTTGAACAAAACAAAGCAAACAGGAAAAAAAAAGACAAACCCATTATAATATAAAGGGGGGGAACAAGCTGATGGATTGTTCTTGTCAGCTCCTCGTGGAAAGGCATAAGGTTAAGACAGCTAAAGGAACAGAAAATGAATTGGCACTTCACACTCCAATATACTGAGAAACCTCATGACAGCTATTTTAATTCTTCTGATATTGCCACTAAGACCATACACACTGGAGACAAACATCTCCTTTCTGAGGCCTACATGAGTGCTGGGTGCTGGAGAAAGCACTGATAAAGAGAGCTGTGTGAGACCACTGGGTGGGTGCCCATCCTCTTGATGTGCAGATCCTCTGAGGCATGACATGGCTCCTGTCTCCAGTACCAACACATGGCTTTCCATCCTTCAAAACCATGGCTAAATAGAATTTCATTTGTTCTTCCCTTCTGCATGCAGAAGGTGAGGTGACCACAATAGAGTGACCAGAGCCAGCATCTTCACTGTCACCAATTTACTTGAAAACCTGGACTGGGAATGGAGGAACATGCCAGCATTTAAAGTACAATCACTTATCCTGTTATGACCCACATCTTTCCTGCACACCAGGGAGACCAAAACCATATTCAAGACACGAGAAGCACACTGGAAATGAGTACTTGACACTCGCCCATATGCTATCATCAGAGCTCACACATCACTCTGATGTAGTGCTGACATCAGTTTTAGATCAACACTTGAGAGACTGAGTATAGCTTGTCAAACAAATACAAAAGCTAATAACTTTAAAGTAGGAAACCTATATAGTCAACATTTCATTTTTTTGCATATTTTATGTTTGGTGACAGTATTGAAGTTTAGGATAATACAAACATTGTTGCCATGGAAATTTAATTTGTGAAGTGTCCCAATACACTATAAATTAAATGATACCAAGAGGCCATAGTTCAGAGATGAGAACGCTTCTGGAATTTCCAGATGTTATTAAATAAAATTTAAAACAGTCTCATTATGATTATTTCTTTCCTGTTCTTGTATCCACACCTGGAGAAGCTGCAACACAAGAGCACTTCAGGTTGTGTAGCAACCACTGAACAGCATGCCTGAGGTCCAGGTCTGTGGGGGCTTTTGTTCAGCAGACATGGGACAAAGGAGAAGATCCTTCCTTATACTGTTTATCTATCTTCATCTAGTAATGCAGTATTTTTGCATTAGTTTAATAAATGAATTAATTTAATAAATGAATTTGTTTAATGAAATGAATTTAAATACAATAATAATGGTAAATAACAACGGCTAACAATATTAATAATAGAAAAAAAACAGTGATGCACGATGCAATTGCTCACCAGCCACTGACTGATGCCAGATTCCCCTTCCCAAACCAGACCAGCTTCCCTTTCAGGTAACTCCTCCCAGTTTATATACTACGCATGAAATTATATGGTGTGGAATATCCCTTTGGTCAGTTTGGGTCACCTGTCCCAGTTATGCTCCCTCACAGTTTGTTTTTCCTTTGTGTCTTCTCACTGGCAAAGCATGAGATAGGAAAAGACTTAAGATAAACACAACTTAGCAAAAACCCAAAACGTGTGTTATCAACACAATTCTTATTCCAAATCCAAAACACAGCACAGTTACAGCTACTGAGGAGGAATTATCCTAGCTGAAACCTGGACAACAGGTCAGACCAAATCTGACTCTGGGCTGCTGACTTTAAGGGTCCAGACCCATTGGCAGGGACTCCTTTTGGCTGTGTGCTATAATGACATGCACTATACAAAAAGCTTGTATAAACAATCTACTGGGAACATTTCATATTTAACTTATAATTTGCATTGAGCTGTATTTAAGGGAAATTAATTTTTAAATAAACAAGGCATTTATATTTGTTTAAATAAAAATGCCTCAAATACATTGCACATATAAAAAAGCTGTACTAAAATGTGTTCTAAAATGAAACAATTATTAAACAAATTTAAACATAATTGCCAAAGAAATTAAATATTATTTGAACTTATCTAACATACCAATTTATACCAGACCACACTAGCCAAAATTTTAGGTCAACTAATTCAGATCTCTTTGTATCACAAATTAAAATACTGAATCACTAGGTTTAAAAGTCCTCTTTTTTTCAGGTTCTATTCAGTTTGATGAAAAGTTATTGGAAAAGATAGGTAACTCACAGAGACGAGAGGCTGTTCTCTGAAGTTATGGGAGCAGTTATACCTAGCAAGGGTTAAGTTTCAACCTTCTGCAAAACTTCAACAAAACTAAATGTTCCCCATTAGTGGAACTAATTCCAGAATGATTCAGTCTTCCAAACTCATCCTCAGTGCATTTTTCTGCCTTCCAGTACCCATGACAAGCACTGGCTGGCATAAACCATTACTTACTTAAATAGCTTCGAATACAGAAATAAAGAGAATGTTACCTGAAATAATAAATAAATAAAGCACTATTTAAATCAAGCATATTTTATTTATTAGTCTCTTTATATTTATCTGCAATGGAATATCAGAGAGACAGTTGTAGAAAATGTCTGACTATGGGTATGCTCCAATTTCTCCTTCATAGAAAAAGCCTACTTTTCCACCTGTTCTCACACCCTCCTCCTGATTTACACCTCCCTGGCCAAGTGCATCTGCACTAGCACTCTGACCTGCTCAGTGAGGTGAACCCGTATCTGTGTGCCAGCAGCAGGGTCCATGAGATGTGGCAAGGAAAGGGAGAAGTGATAGGCAGCTTAGGAATTAGAGAGGGTGGAAATTCTAACCATGATTTGGTCAGCTCAAGGTCTCATCACATGAAAGCATCATCAGTGCAGGACATACATGCAGGCACGAGCCAGCTGGCATTGACATGTGTGCTGCAGGCACTCTAGCATTACAGGAAAACAGATCTGACTCTCAGAGTTAGTTATATACATCCCTTTTTAAAGGACTGGCTATTCACACCCCCAGCTTCGCACATCATAAAGTGCAACCATGACGAGTCTGCTCCAGAGCATCTTCTATCCTCTCTACAAGCTGCTAAGAGACCTTGGCAAAGTGACTACCTTCATTTGTTTATTTATATATTTTTTAAAAATCTCAGTTCTAACTAAATGTGTGGGAGAAAAGCTGAAAGCAGCAGGCCATCAGTTACAGCCAAAGTCAGATGAAGTCAGAGAGGCTGTATTAGACATATCTGGCTGAAGGCACTCCCTCTTGGGAATCTTAACATTTAAATTCCATCACCATACTGTATACACTGGTAAAAGGCTTAATATTTTATGAATATAATTTCATAAAGTATCTTACCACATCATTATATGGAGCAGTCAGGTGCTTTACTCCATCAGAACTACCTCTGGCACACAGGTGAACGCTCACATACTTTGTCTGTGCCTCATCCTCACTGGCTGAGATGGAAAGCCCTCTGAAGTGGGTAAGACAGGGAATCATTCACTAAGTTATTAGCCTAAGATAAAGCATTTTTGTGATAACATGTATCTTACTGAGGTCAAGAGGAGCCATAAGAACACAAGCATGCAGAACGTGACCCATCCTTTTCTTCATTTTCTTGGGAGACAGCAACCGCTGGCATGCAATCATGGTAGAAGAAACAGTTAAATTTCAGGACTGTACTTTTCCAATACCTTTGCTTTTCATTTGACTTCTTCACCCTTTCTGAGGCTTTTCCTTCACCAAAGTTCTCCAAAATAGGTCTCTGAGAAGGGGGTTAGAAAGGACACTGCCTGTTTAGAACACCTTCTCTTATAAATGCATAAATAAAGCACAAGTCACCTTTGTCAGCTGAAAAGTTCTGGTGAAGTGATGCAATGTTTTTCATTATTTGGAGTGAATAAAGGCCCTTTTGATGAGATGCTACCTGTCACTCTTCCTTAACCAGCAGGTAGCCATTCTGACAGCACTGTGACAGCTGAATCCAGAACGTTTTCTTTCACATGATCTCCAAAATTCAATATAAGCAATTCTCTACTAAGCTAAAATTCTTTCATCTCCTGTCATAAGCCATGCTTAAATTACAGTTCATGAAAACTTGACACACACTTTTCAGCTGTCCAGAAACACTCACTTTTCTGATTGTCATTTCTTTACCTATCTACAAAATTTTTTTGAGGTTTTCAGGTTTTTTCTTTAGTTTGCTTCCCACCCTCTGCAGCTTAACTTTTTCAGTAGTCCAAAGAAGGTTGGGATTTCAATTATAGGACATCTTTATATAAATTAAGAAATATACCCCCATCCCAATAGCAAACTAACATTTAAGTCATGAAACAGAAAAATGCAAGTGAAATCTTGGTTAGAGTTAATGAAAATAGCATAATGTTATATTTATTGTTCCTGAGCATTACAAAATTAATTCAGTAAATTCACTTACAACCATTCTGAAATTGGGATAAAAGGTTATGCTGGTCTTTTTGTAACATTTGTACACCAAGAAGCTTTGTTTTCAGCTCAAAACACTCTACTGTGTTGTGACACAGAGCTGTACTACTCAGTTCCTGACACCATCACTTGCATTAGTGAACTTCCAGCCCACGTACAACAGGAGACACACTGTCACTTCACAACCTGACAGAAACCAAGGCAGCAGGAAAAAACCTCAACATCCTTGTTCTACAGCAAAGACATATTTTTGTGTGATTAAAGTACTTGTAAAAATTCAACCGTCTTTCACTGAGTTTTAATTGCACAAGGCTCAGCTTCATGTAATGTTAATCTTTTCCACTTAGAACATACCCAAAGCTTATTATAGTTCATCCTTTAGCAAAGGAACTGAAATTAGTTACCTAATTGTCTTTCTGCAAATTTTTATATTAAGAATGGACTGAAGATTAGAACATTCAAAAACTGTCATTAATCCATTTTGTTGTACCAATCTGTATGCTTGGGAAACTTGCAGCTTTTCTAGCAATACACATAAAGCTCAAAAAGCCTCCTTTAAAAAACATAGTAGAATTGACATTCTAGTGGTTTAAAAGATCTTTCTGTAAAGTAGCTGATGAAATACCAAAGGCAGCTTGGATTGCACAAGTATTACATTTAGGAGGAAAATCCACTATAGTGGTGTAATATATTCCTATTAGGAAACACTGGAAATGCAGGAGAAAAAAAAAGAAAATATAAACCTAGGGACACATACATATGATGTAGAAGTAAAAATATTTATTCTTTAAATTAGAATTATTTTAATTCAAGTAAACACTAACTGAACAATAACCACATATATCTATCTCAGCTGTACAGATGAAATTTTATGGCACAATTAAGCCACTTGCTTAGCTCATTGAGGATGGAAGAGATTGATATGAGCTGTGAAGCAAGTTAGCCCAGGAATCAGACTAATAAATTTAAGTTTCTATTCTATGCACAAAGATCACAAATCCTACTGGTTTTGGTTTTTTGTCCCAAGGCTAGGTATGCTCAGAATAGTTCTACAATATGACAGAATCATGAGGTCAGTGGTAGTATAATTCTGTAGCTTCAGGTATCTAGTGACACTAGTTGCTAATGCAATTCCATGGACATGACAAAACTGAATTCACAAAAGAAAAGTTTGAGTTATCTACAAATAATTTGACTGAAACATGTATTTTTAAAACCGCTATTTGCAAAGTTAAACAAACAATATGTTGTTTACCTTCCTTGAAATTTTAAGTCTCATGGAGAAATTAGGTTTCCAGTTTAAATTGGTTTAAATATTGTACAAACTTACTGAATGCTCATTGAAGCATTTTGACTGCATTTCATAGCCAGTGTAGAATCATGCTTGGAGTAGTTTTCTGTATATGTATATTTTTTTGAAGACCATGCAGGAATTAAATACAATGTGTTTTACATAAACCCAATATATAATTGTGTTGGCATAAAAAATATGTTCCAAATTATAACACCTGATCCTACAACATGCTCAGTTATGTAGAGAAATGGTTAGATTTATCCTTGTTTATTTTATGCACTTATGCTTATTGTCATTCTCTTAATCTTTAAAATATTAACTTATGAGTTGGCACAGTTTCATTGGAATTTTTACAATTCAGGAAAAGCCTTTATTTTAGCTTTCTGTAAATATACATGCTTCAATTGTCACAAAATTTGCTTAATAGTTTATAATCTGTGGCCAAATGGATGGATGATGTTCAGAATTTTTTTCTTATAATATATTCTTTGTTCAAAAATTCACCACTTAAAATCCAATTTCCACAACATTTAACAGCAGCTTCACTGTAAAAAATATTCTGCTTCAAAGACATTGAAAATTTGCTAAATCTAAATAGATTATCTCTTAACTCCTGGCAAAATATAATGCTTGCAGATGACAAACAGCAATGCTATCTTGTTCTATAACATTTGTAAATACACACACTTTTTAAACAGAGAATTCCAAATTATTTTATATTACAAGTAATCTAGTTTTACTTCTGGCCCACTGCTAATAAGAGTTGATGGCACATACATGACGGGACAGTGTTACAGCTAAGATAGTCATGATCAATATCCCCAGGCAGAAATCAAGACAAGAAATCTGTGCCTGATTCATTTGCACTCATCCAGGCATTCTTGCCAAGCACTCCCCCCGTAACAATCATCACTCAGTGCAGCAAAGTTAATCTAAAAAAAGAGGTATTTTTATCACTGAATACACCATTGTGATTAATCTAACACATCATTATTAACAAACTTTTACATTTTATGTGCCTTGCTTGCCAACACTGGAACTTATAACTTATTTTCATTGAAGGTTATGGTTTCATTGAATGTAATCCAACAGTAAATAATATAAAACATTCTTTAAATATTTAGCTTTCCAAAATAACCACTTTTTATCCTTTCAAACTGCTTAGTGTGTGACATTTACATACATACTGATTCTTCTCTAGACATACAGTGAAATCTCTCTCTCTAAATTACCATGTAACTTCTTGTTCTTGTCTCTGTTTTTTTCAGCCAATATCAGGACCTTCATGTGTTATGCCTGAAATTTCCTCATAAACATTTCAGGACATAAGCTAAGGTGCCTTGGATGTAACATATGTATAAAAACAGTGTAAAACCCAATTACTTTGTCATACTGAGCTATAAGGAATGCTTTATTTTGTCATTTTGAAAGTTCTGCCTTGGGATTGAAGTGATCAGGTGGCTTCCTCCAATTTGGTCTTCTTTTTCAAAATATTATATATGTAGAATAAATATTCAAATCTTGGACACTATACAGGTCTATATTTACACCACAACTTGAAAGAAACTTGCAATTTAACATAACAAAATGTGCATTTTTCTTAGATCACATCCAATATACTCTAGTGACAGTTTTTTTAAATGGAAAAAATGCAGCCTGTCCAAAAGTGAAACACAATTATTTTGCTACTTTTTTGAAACAATGTAATGAAACATCTCACATGCTTTTTAAGGTAATCTTTATCTGAATTCTTATAATTATGTTACTCAAAGAATGATCTCTCCTTTGCTAAAGCCTTCCATACACCTGTAGCAGACCTAGGTCCATCAAGTGCAGCATTATTTTATTTATCATGCTCCATTGCATTAGTCTATATGAATTATAAAATTGGTTATTAAAAATCGGTAGGTTCTGAATTCACTTAATATGGCTTTCTGCTGGAAATTATTTAAGAAGCAGTCCAATGCTTCTTGCTAGACAAGTTATCGAAATAAAGACAATTCCATAGCACAGCCATCTAACTCTTCAGCAGTGTGTGCTTATTTTTCAGTTTTCAGTTGTTTGAGATTGCTGTCCATATCCATGAACATATTGTGGTAATATGAGCAACATGAAGTTTGAGCCAACCAAAAAAAAAACTTGGGTTGAAGTACTGTTATTAGGCAACAAAAGTTATTTATTTATTTGACTCAGGGTGTTATAATGGCCCACATGCTCTCTTTTGAATATAAAGTATAAGTCCTGATAAATGTAGGTTCCTTCAAACATTACACACCCCATAACTTCCAGGAAAAGAAACTTACTTAGCAGAGAAACTTAGTCTCTTTAGTTCCAGCATATTTTTTAGTACATTAAAGCAGTAAAAATAAGATGGAGATAAATACCACCAAGTTATCAAGATTAACTTCTGTTGAGAATTGCACATGAAAAATGCTGAAAATAGTGCATGATGTGACCACAGATTTGGTACAGTGCTTTCCACAGGATTCCATAGGGGTCAGTTCAGTTCCAAAATATCCCAAGGGAACACGCCACTTTTTAGGTAAATTGATGCAAATTCCATTAAAAATTTATTTTGGTTTCAGCAATAGCTATGCCTTTTTTTTTTTTTTTTCATTCTACAAGACAAAGGGATAAATAAATATGATGGAGTTAACAGATGGCTGATAACTACTGGAGCTTCTATCTCAACAGTACTTAATCAGTTGAAATACATTAAAATAATGATAGAAGTTTAGCTTACAGCTATCCAGACATGAATCTACATTTGGCCATATGGTAAATTTAACACATGGAGGGTGGAGGAATGATTATTTAGACCATCCAGCTAAAAATGTCTGATTTGTAGTTTCTCTAAGCAGTCTACATAGCTCAGGTGCTCTGAATCACCCTCTCCAAGAGCCAAAATCTCTCCATTGACTGCCTTGAGAGTCTTGTCTCAGATGTTTGGTAGTTCAATCAGATTATGCAAATCTCCTCATTCTCCTCCTCCATCTGTCCCACACACACATCTATACATATAACTCACCCCTAAGAGCTTTTAGAGAGGATGCAGTGATGGAGAACAGCAGATTAATGCTGCGTAGAGCCCACAGGACGCCTCAATGTTTACTGCTTCATCTACCTGTCATTGCTACTAATAGACACATTACAGTTTAATAACTGAAAGGAAGGCAAGTTCACTCAGAGATATGAAACGAAGAAAGACAATGTTTGGAGCAGAATACTTAAGGTATCCTTCACTGCTGCCTTTTTACTCCCATGCATGAAAGTCTATGACACAGAACTGAATACCATAAGGGTGAGAGTTACAATACTGGGGTAGGTAAAACTGTTTTTAAAACACTTATGAGAGAAAGAGGTATACAGAAATTAGGAAAGCAATTTTACAGAATTAGAAAACTACCTCATCAAAAGATTTCTATAAAAGAGAGCTCTAATCTCAAATTAATTTGAGAGTGTGCATTTTCGTATTTTTACTGCCCCATTTCAGTGCCCAAGATTTGAAAAGTTCTTTTCTTCAAAGTACTATAAACCAAGATATAGCCTTTAAAACATTCCAAGATATGACAAAATGTGTGATTGCCAAATAATGCTAATAATTTTCCTCTTTATAGCCTACCTTTGTAAATAATTCACATTACAAACCTGCATTATCCCAACGCTATTACTAATTCCTCAAAGAATTCAAGTCACTGACATCCTCACATAGTCTTTAAATACTGTTTTCCAGAGGAAACCAGTATTTCATGCACATCAGTGAATGAGATTGGAAATATCCAGTTGGAAAATGTTTGTTAGACCTCTGTTATACTTCTAAACGTGGAACAAATCACACATTGTAACATGTAGCTTCTAATTCCAGTGAACAGCGCCTTCTTCCCTTACTAAGTAGAACCCGGAAGGACAGGCACTACCTGTCAAACCACATGGTTATTCCTGCAGAGGCTGAAATGCAGTAAGAAAATCAAATATATGTATGCATAAAAAGTAAACTGGGAGCCACTTACATTTCTCTCTTTCCTCACCCTGCTACAGAGCCTAGCCAGAGTAATAACACCTGCCTCTGCTTGCACCCATCAGAAGGAAGCAATGTGCTAAGGGACACAGCAAATGAGGGCAATCAGTACCCTCAGGGGGGATGTCAATAGGGGTCAAATTACTGAAAGCACCTACCGTGAAATCTGACTTGCCTGAGATTCTGATTCAGGCTAAAATAAGATTTGGGACTTGTTCATGAAGATACTCTCTGCAAATGGTAATACCCAAACAACAGAAAATTTTCTACCTGAACATGTTTTCGGTCAGAAAAGACAGAATCAGTTAACTAAACTCCCCTGCAGGAACACACTGATTGCCCCAGCAGTGCAAGCTGAAAAGTCAGCCAGGAATTTCCTTCAAAGGAAAAATATTGGCTGTGTCAGTGGACTCTGCCTGTTGCACAGCATCGTAGCCAGCCTTTTGCTCGGTGATGTTATCAAAAGACACAGGCACAAAGTGAAATACAGGAAATTTCACTTTAATAAGAAAAAAATTTTCTTCACCATAGCCATGTTTGCTGCTAGTGGAACACGTTGTCCAGAGATGCTGTGGGGTCTCCATGTGCAGAGATATTTAAGGCACAACTGGACACAGTGCTGGCAGCCTGCTGTATCTGACGCTGTGCTGAGTGGCAGATAAAAGCAGATGATCCTCTGAGATTCCTTCCAGAGTCAGCCATGCTGTGATTCCTCTCACCTACTGCCACCACACAGCCTAAGAGGTAAAAAATGCCCCAGTAAAAACTAATATGTTAGTGGATGCTGGAATGAAAACAAATGAATGAGAAATGTAGTTTTATTAGAGATATGAGAAGAGAAATGGTTTGTTTACATTCACAATAGATTACTTCCTATTAGTATTAGTAGTATTACTACCTAGTGGTAATACTTATGAGGAGCTCTGTGTTTTCATTGTACCACACACTCTGATCTACTTTGCCTTGAGATTTTTGATTTTACCTCAGATTACATGCTCCAAGAAGCCAACAGACATATCTACTTTCAATCTCTCCTTTCTTTCCAGATATCATGCATTGATTAGATAAAATATTACATTCAATACAGCACTGGAAGACAAGGAGGAAAGCTATAATTTAATTAAAGGATTGAGTCAGCATTTTTTAACTGACATATTATTGTTCCTTCACACTAGTGATTTGAAAAAAAGTCAGTCTATCCATCATTTATCTCTCCGTGGCTGGGCTTAAAAAAGAGAAATTGTTAGGTATACTTATATTAATGTAACTACTTTAGTAAGTATAGAGGACATTGTAAAAAGAGAATGATCTTTGTGAAGAATCTCTGCAAAAAATAATCTTTCCATCGGCTACCCTTGGAATATCCTGATAACCCATTTTAACTAATCACTTGCTTTTCTTCTTGAAATTCTAGATGTGAGATGGATTTGGAAAAAATGTCTCTCAATTCAAAGCATAGAGATATTCCTATTAATGGTAAAATCATCAAAAGGTATTTCTTTACGGTTGAGGTACAGCATGATACCATGGATATCCATGCTCAGAATACAGAGGAGGAATTAATAAATGTTATTCTTCATATGTTGTTGGGGAAGCTTTTCCTTCTCTATTGGTCATTTGAGAAATCACTGTCATTTTAATATGTCATGCACTACACCTGATTTGAGACCTCAAAGACTGTTGTTCTCATATACAGGATTTAAATTGAGCAAAATTAAGTTCAAGGGATAAGGTCATTAGAAAATACATGTTTTTCAAACAACAATAACATCAGCAGTAACAATCTTGAGGGTTTTATTTAAATGAAACTGAAAGTAGGAAGCAACTCTAGAAGAGAAGATTTTAGAAAATATCAACAGGTATTGGGGAAAAGTTTAGAAAACAGATGTCCTAAAGCAAGGTCACAAATGGCTTCTTTCACACACATGCCTTTTTGTTTTTCCTGCAAATTGTAAAATTCAGTCATAAATACCTGAAGTAAACTTTTCTCCTGCTAATCTGAAATTACAAGTCATCTATTTGTATAACCTGAAGAAGAAATATCAACAAATGGAAAAAACAATAACAAGATTCTATTGATTAAAATTTGTTCTAGCTGTATCCAATATGGTTTCCATTTTCCTCTAATGCTGTTCTTTTACTGTAAAGTCCTAAATCCTAAATACTTCAACTTAATGTGCCTTGGCAACAAAAAACCCCCACTTAACACTGCACTATCCAGGGATTACATTACACAGAGAGCCACTGGCAAAAAAAGCCCCTTGATAAGTAGCTAAATGGGAACAGGCTGACAGTGTTTTGATTTGTAGCAGGACTACTTTTCCCTTATCTACTGGGTTATTAAAATCCACATGCTGATGTATTGAAATAACCTTTTAAAGAAGAAGGTGACCTTGTGCCTGGAAAAATTTGACCTGCTCACACTGTTTCAGCAGAGTGTACAAAACATCTAGTGACACAGAAGTGAGGACAGAACAGAGCTCCAAATCCCTTTTCATTCTTTTTCCATTCTGCAAATCTGCCTGGCCTCTCTATTGAGCACAGCCAGGGTCATTCAGCACACTGTCACACATGAGAAAGCATTCGGCTCCCTCAGGCAAAAAGTGAATTTCCCAGTCTGAAGCATGTAGGTACAGGTCAGCCAAGGAATAGGGAACAAAAATCCCAGTTCACTCCAGAAAATTCAATAGTAAAACTAAGCAGAACAAAGGTTTAGCTGCCATGCTCAGTCCCAGGATTTTTTCCTGTGGTGATGAAGGTCACGATTTTTCCAGCCCTTCTATGGATGCATAATATAGAAAACCTGACATCTTGCTGGTGGCAAGGGAGAGCAGGAGGGTATTGCAGTAAAATCCATAGAGAAGGTTAAAAATAATCTAAACCCCTCCTCCATTATCTGAGTTACTAAATCTGTAAAAGGTAGAGTTTAAAGAATGAGCAAAGAACTTTGATGACACTGTGAAGTATTTTTCAAACCAGTATAACATTTTCTTTCCATTAAGTAGAATCTAATGAATTCTCCCTGCATTGGAACACTGCAAGAAAAAATGTTTGCCAATTCTCCGCATCTAGAAATCTGAATAGATTAGTGCTGATTAAAATGATATTATACAGTTTCAGAATATCATCTGCCCACCAGAATATTTTAAAAATACATTTTTCACGTACAGATTTTCTAAAATTGATACAAAATACTTCACTTTCTGGATGAGCTGAAAACAGCTAGTTTAGACTGACTAGTTTAGACTAGATTTCACCTAGTTTTATGGTACTACCCCATTCTCACTGTCATTCTGGATAGTGCAATTTAGAGCTGTGACTAGCTAGCTAAAGCTTAATAAAGATGTAATAGGAATCCTAATCTAATTTTAACAGAGAAAAGTCAGAAGTCTTTTGAGACAGCATAATTAATACACAATTGAATACTGTTCAAACAACTTTAATGGAATCCACATGAAGCTTTCTCAATAAAAAATACCCATTTACAGGGAAAGTATTTTCTATAAAAGAAATATTAAGCTATTAGAGGGCATTGAAAGAGGACCATGAGGAAGGTGAAGGCTCTGGAGGGGAAATCTTATGAGGAGCTGTTGAGAAACATGTGGTTATTTCAGGCTGGAGGAGAGAAGACTGACCGAAGACCTCATTGCAGTCTCCAACATCCTCATGAGGGGAAGAGGAGGGGCAGGGTCTGATCTCTCTCTGTGGTGATCAGTGACAGGATGCAAAGGAACGGCTAAAGCTGAGTCAGAGGAAGTTTAGGCTGGATATCAGAAAAAGTTTTTTTACCCAGAGGGTTTTTGGGCACAGGAACAGGCTCCCCAGAGAAGTGGTCACAGCACCAGCCTGACAGAGTTCAAGAAGCGTTTGGACAACATTCTCAGGCACATGGTGTGACTCTTGGGGCAGCAGTTGGACTTGACGATCCTGATGGGTCCCTTCCAGCCAAGCATATCCTTTGATTCTGATTGTGTGACTACAGCACATCACATTTCCAGACATTTACATAGCCTGATAAAAGACTTCTTACTTCAGTTTCTTTGTCCACAAACCACCACAGTCTTAGCTGGTCTTAGTTGTCCCTGAGAGTCACAGATGGTTATCACCCCATCACTTCTACATGTAGACAAAAAGGCATTACTTTTCACTATCCTCACAGATCCCTAAAGAACCACGTTACCTCTTTTATGCCTACTGGTGTGAGCATCTGTGTGGGAAGGTGCTCTTCTAAAAGCAACACCTCAACATCAGACCAGGACACAGTATTCTCCAAGGCCAGACTAAGCCCCAGCATACAGTTGACATAAAACAATGTGAACAAAGCACTGCTATTCAAGTGTTTCAATCACTGCACCCCATTAAACGAAATAAAATGCCAGCTATGGTATAGCTAAAGAAAAAAAAGATAATAATGAAACGCAATCAAAGAGTTGATTTGACTAAAAAAAGATTTGACAAAATTAAAACACCTTCTGTGAATATGTGACTCTGTGATGAAAGTAGGCTTTTTCTTCTACAACTCCACCAATGCAGTGATTGTGACTGACCTTGAGTATTACTAGTTCAGCATCTGAGTTGAGAACACTGCAAAAAATGGTTTCTGTGTTAAGACAGTGTGGCCACAATAGATCCTTGGAAAGGTCAGGCCAATGTGTTGAGTTCATCAACTGAATGACTGATCCCAAGGAATCATAGTGAACACTCTTCAGCGAGCCCTTTTTATCACAGGCTGTGCTGACTCTAAAGTTCGAAGAATAGTTGAAATACTGATATTTCAGGTTAGATAAATGGCATTTGTCCAGATCATGTTTCCTTATAACAGTCAAAGGAATCGACATAGATTTATTTTGCTTATACATTCATTTGGTGTTTTGTTTTAAATAATGGAATGCATTGAAGACTCTCATTGAAAAAAAAATAAAAAAAGGAAAAGAAGTGAGCAATACTTTTAGGCTAAATAGAACACAAGTGAAATTCCAGGTGTCTCGTAAGTTAAATACATGGTCTCTATACAAATTTTGACTTAAATCTTTAAGGTTTCTTTAAAGCAGAAAGAGAAACTCTACTAGGCAGGAAACAGTGATTTGAAAGAGGAAAATGAATGACAAATCTTCTAGTTCATGGATCCTATAGCTGAAGGTCTCCTCAAGATGGATCACAACGAGAAAAACATTGTCTAAAAGTTGGGTGAAGCAATAGATGCCAGACAGTACTTCCTCTGACTTGGGTATATGAATATACATGCATAGACAGCTTTGTTACGTTTTCCATCGTCTGGACTGTATTTTGAAGTGTGATTTGCCTCTATTTGCTATTCAGAAGAAAAATGTCTAAATGGAAGTGCATATCATTCCAAGGTGATGTATTGCTTATCAGTTCTTATTCATTGCTCCTGATTGAATTTGAGATAGAAAACTTATTGATGGAATAAAAATATATTTTCTGCCACTCACACAGGAGAGTGATGACAGAAAGAAAGTGATACTGAACACTGATATACACCTTAAGTACAAGGATTAAATAAAGCTGTATGGTGTTTGAGTGATTAGTATTACCTGGCTAGTTGCTTCTTGCAATGTTCAGTTTTGGCTTAAAGAAAATGAAATAACCTTCAATGTTATTTGGCATCTGGAAAAATAAAAGCACAAGCACTTGGGTCACAGCAACCCCATGCAAAGCCACAGGCTTGTGGAAGAGTGTCTGGAAAGCTGCCCAACAGAATAGGACAAGGGAGTTGACAGTGGCTGAACATGAGGCAGTGTGTGCCCAGGTGGCCAAGAAGGCCAATGGTTCACATCAGCAATGGTGTGGCCAGCAGGACCAGGGTAGTGACTGTCCCTCCATATGCAGCACTGGTGAGGCCACACCTCAAATCCTGTGTCCAGTTCAGGGCCCCTCACTGCAAGAAAGACATTGAGGTGCTGTCCAGAGAAGGGCAGTGGAGCTGTGGAAGAATCTGGAGCCCAGTTCTTATGAGGAGAGGCTGGGGGCTGTTTAGCCTGGAAACAAGTAGGCTTATTGCTCTCTACAGCTACCTGAAAGGAGGCTGTAGCCAGGTAGGGGGTTTGCTCTTTTCCTGAGTAACAAGCTACAGGACAAGAGGAAATGGTCTAAAGTTGTGCCAGTGATGGCTGCAATTAGGAAGGTTGTCTAATATCCTAATTGGATATAAAGAAAACTTTTCTTCACTGAAAGGGTTGTTAGGCACTGGAACAGGCTGCTCAGGAAGTGGTTGAGTCACCACCCCTGGAGTTATTTAAAAGATATGCAGATGTGGCACTTGGGGACCTGGTTTAGTGATGGACTTGGCAGAGCTGGATTAATGGTTGGACATGATCTTAGATGTCTTTTCCAACCTGAATGATTCTATGATTCTATGAAGACTGTTAGAAGTCTGTGCATTCTCTCTCTAAAATCAATTCAGACACATAGACTGATGTGGAAAATTCTCCAAACACCCCAAAGTCATTAAAAACCAATCAAAAAACTTACAAAAAATAGCAGGAAAAAAGGGGTGAAAGATAACTACACCGTAGAGAAAAACCTATGAAACACACCCAAGAATTTCATTATAGGGAAAACAGGTAACAGCTGTAGAACACTTTAAGCCTATATTTAACATACATGCAGGTAGCACCAACTCTCTGATGCCCATCTCATCACAGAAAAGCACCATATTCAGAATGGAAAGGCAGTCAGTTCTTCCTCCATGGTAGCAGGTGGTAATTATAATGGAGACTGATGCTTCTATGCTCCCAGATTTGCTTGCTATACTGATTTTGATTTTTGTAGGCAGAACATTTCACCTGTGGCAAGCATCAAGTCCATAGGGAAAAAGACTTCTGTGAAACTTGACATGTTGTACTTAGAAAATACCAGGTATTTCTCTCAATTTCTCTTTCAATGCTATCATTATTGAACTTGTGAAAAACTGAAAAATATTTTTTATAGCAATAACAGAATAAATTCTGAAGATTGTCCTTCCTGATTCCCTCCTTTACTCTCTTGTTTGGTTAATGAGGTGGAAGATAACACAACTGATAAAGACTGAATAGCTGAATGAATTTGTTGAATAGATATAGGGAATCTAATTTCAATGCAAAGAATAAAAATAATAGTTGACGTAACCTTTTGATATACATTATTCGTGCTAGCCAAAAAGAAATAAAAAAGCAATTTCTAGTTTTTAAACCCTTCCTTTGAATACTGTGTTCTTTCATGGGAACTATTTGATTTGAAAATGAATGTAAATCTAGATAGCAAGATTAGACTTATTCTTGCCACTTTCAAAAAACTCCACATTTCTAGCAATGCTCACTACTTTCTGTTTCACTATTAGTACTTGTCAAATATTTCATTCATATGCTGACATTTTTAAATAACTTTGCTTGATTTTAGTTTGCTAATAAATACTTCTTTAACAAATTCAGAGATTTATGACATCTTTCCCATGCTGAGATATTTTTTCAAATTATTTAATCTCTGTGTTCCCATTGACACATGGTATCTTTTACTGACAATTCCTCAGCTATCGAAAGTTTTCCAGGACATCCATGTCCTTTTTATTTGCAAATTTGCTTTCTAGGCAGTCAACCCTCAGCAAGTAGCCCCCTGCTAAAAGTGTTTATTCCACCCCAGGTACAGAATTTTGCTTTTCCTTGTACTAAACTTCTTTTAAGGTTCCTGTTATCCCATTTCCACCATTGTATAAAATCCATTTGGTTTTAGTTTCCTGGTAGAGATACAGCCTCACTGCTTTGGAGGAACATGTGCTTTGTTTTCATAGGGTACTGATTCTGGCACTTATTTATAAGTTATTCTACCCTGACAGTACACAAATCTTTTGACACAAAGCCAGATCTCCAGATTTATTTCAAGCCTTTAAATATTTAATGATGAATTTAAAAATATCATTTCTTAACATTAGGAATCATTTGATATTCTACATCACATGCACAAAGGCAAAACTGGGAGCCATCCAGTCTTGCACAACATAGAAGAAAATTGGTAATTGGATGAGATGTTTTTCTCTCCAATGTGAAAAATTAAATTCCCTTTCCTAATAATTAGAGGACTCAATACATTAGGGAAATATAAACACCAAAGCCAGTGACTGAAGGAGTACCATGTCTTTCTGTTACTGTCTGGAAACTCCAATCACATGCTGTGTAAAACCTCTCCTGGTGGAGCTACTATTTCACTTAAAAATGCAGCTCCTGGAATCAAGAATATAGACTTCCCAGGCTGCCGTTTTAAAATTAAGTTTCTAAGTCTCACAGTTGCAGGAAGAGAACTGAATACAACACTGTCATTACAGAAACTCTATGGAATATCCCCTCTCATCTGATAGGTACCTGGCACAATTACATTTGGTGTTGGCAGCTCACATTAAACAAATTGGTCAATGCTCGTGTCATCAAGAGGAAAGGCACTGAAGCTTTGGTGACAATCCCATACGGATTCATTGAACAGCTAGTTTGGCATTCAAAGAATTTTAGCAGGTATCCTATGCCATACATCTTAGAAGATATCCACAGCACTAAACTTATTAAGATTCTCCTCTCTCCCATTACAGCATGTGAATTTTGTATGTCTACAACATGACAACACCTGAATTTGAGGGTTGCTTTTAAAACAGCATGACACCCCCTCCAACCTAATAACCTGAGGTCTTTCTGGCATTGTACAGTTAGTGTACAGACCTTTGTAGTGTGCAGACCTGTGTTAGTGTACAGACCTTTGTAGATTTCTTACAGTACTGGAGTGCAACAGATGTCCAGACTAACACACTGACATAAACACAGCGAAGATATTAGAGATTTATTTACTTTTACGTATACCCTGGTCATATTAAACCTAGTGCAAGGCTAAATGTATATGTGTTAATGGGTTTGTCTTATTTTTAGTTTATAAGATCACATCATTCACAGTAGTGAATGAAAGAACAGGCAATATTTTAAAGAGTAGGGGGAAAAAAAACCCTAAAAATGACATCAAACTCTGGTCTAAGCCTATTCTATGTCTATCATAATCTCAAAAGTCTATCATCTATATGAGGACAGTCACTTCAACTCTTCAATTTCTAGCTTAATATTAAAACGAAGTGCTGTCCAAAACTCTCCTTCAATGGATTTTTCAGTAAAACTTTAAGTTATTGGGAAAAAAATCCTTTTGTTTTTCTCTTGATCAATACAGTTCATCAATATTCATTTCATATGTTACTATTCTAGAAATGTGATTGTGATAAATATAGATCACACTAATACTCTTATAAAGTAGTTCTTTCAATTGTAATAATCTTTCTAGTAGCAAAATTTCTGTAAGTTTGATACTGAATATCTTAAAATCCTCCAAGGCTGTAAAGGAAAGTCATATCCTATAGACAGAATGGCTTAATAAAAAGGCCTTGAAGTTACCAACAGTTCAATGATTTACAAAAGTATTTTAGGTCATGTAACAAAGGTCTATTCAGTTTCTTAAGACCTTACATAGTTGGAAAAGTAGCCTCAGCCTAAGTTGAGGTGAGAAGAAACTGAATAAATAAATTAAAATAAATTAAATACGTTTTCAAAGAACATGCATAAATCTCCTTGAGAGATTTAAGTGTCATTATGAATTTTCTATTAAGTTCTGACTATTAAAGGTACTAGATTTTCCTATGGTTTCAAAAGTGGTTTGTGCCTGTTATAGTTAATGGTTTTAAACTGAAGCTTATAATAAAATGATGAAGCAGCTTTGCAATTGCAGTCTGTCATTTAAGACAGTATTTGTGTGATGATTACTTTCCAGAATGTCAAAAGGTTTTATTCCGACCATCATGGAGAAGAGTGTACATCTCTCTGAGCAATATTTCAGTATCACATTCAGTTATTACAGCTGTCCAGAAATTCTACAGAGGTAAAACCTCCAGAGAGAAATTTCTGCCATGCCCTGCCTCTCTTTATTGAAGGAACACCATGAGAATACATTTTACAATATTTCATCTCTTCTGCTCCAAGTTCTGATTAAAGTGAAAAAAAAAACAAAACAAAACAAAAAAACCCCGAAAGTATATGATAACAAAACTACTGGAAAGAAAAATACTGGAAGTTTTTTAGGAAAACCTGGTCAGCAAAGCACAAAAATTTCAGATCATTACTGAATTATTTGAACTCCTGTTTATGAAAATTCACAGAAACTTTTAAAATTGTGTGATAGGTATGTATATGGCACTATTTTATATATTTTTATATTTGAATCCTGAACAGTAAAATAATTATATTTTTTAATTTTTATTTTTTTTTTTTGGTCTTGGTCTAACTTCTTTACTAGTTCTCAATGTTCTCAGTACTTCCTAGCTTTCTGTGGATACCCTGAAATTCAGTCATAGTTCTTGATTTTTCTATCTGGGGGTTCTACCTTATATCACTGATTTTTAGGATCTGTCTTTTCAAACATAGAAATTACCAGCTGTTTTTCTCTGTCAACAACTGCATCACAAACTGATTTTCTACTCCTTAAATATTTATTATTTTCCCAGGCTGTTGCTCAGCTTTTTGATTTTGCCTCCTTAATTGTATATAATTGTCTATCTGAATGTCACTTGACACTTGTCACTCATATGCAGAAGCCACCCTGATCTTCCAAGCAAGATATATTCTCTGGGTGTTACACTTAGGGTTTCACAGGTGAACCTCAGCCTCTCAACTACTTTCTGCTTCTTGACAAAGAATAAAGAAGCTGGAAAGAACATTTGCTCTTGCCAGATGGAGAAGGGCATTCTGGCCACAGCCAGACAACACAGGAGTGCAAAGAAAAACTGTGTAGGTGAAGAAGTATTCATGGGTTGAAGACATTAGGATGAAGTGAAAAACCATGGAGGGAGAGGAAAAAGAGAAAATGAGTAAAAAAGGAATGGGAGTGAGGGAGGGGAGGAAAAGAAGAAAAAAGGTGGAAAGGAGCAAAGGAAATACTATAAAAGACAGAGACGCCTAGGATGTTTCTGGACAAAGCTGCAAAAATAGATGATTCTGAGGGGACAGAGTAAAGGTGTAACAGGTGTTATGTCTGACCTGTGACAAAAAACAGAATAATAATTTTAGTAGAGCAGAATGAGCTGCACAGTGTCAGAGCCCTTGTGTATTTTTGTGGTGTGAACGCCAGTGGCCATCAGGTGGAAGAATTAGCTACCACAGGAACCTGTGATACAGGGATCCTGGACACCAGGGACCTGAAAATCAACTCCTGCACAGTGGAGAGACCTCTAGGGGAATAAAAGGATAAATTCTGTATCCTGCTTGGCTGCTTTTGAACATACTGCCTGTTTGTTTCAGTTTTTGGAAGAATCCCAAAATACTGATCAACTAAAGTTTACCTTGTTTGCATATAATATACCAGTGATTGCTGGTGGCAACAATCATTATACAATAAAAAAATACAGAGAAAACATTGCCATTTCTAACAGGAGAGATATTCAGACATTCAAAAAGAAAAAGTAAATAGGAAGTGGCAATAATTTTCAACTCTTCAACTCTTTCCCAACTCCTCTCTGTTTTCTGGGAGGTCCTTAAGAAAGCCAACAATGATTTGATTCTCTTAAAACATTTTAAGGGAAAGATGGTTTTCACAAGTAGATATGTATACTTCTGAATGTGAATGAATTGCTCTATAAAGAAGAGTGCATATTTTAATATAAAAAATGTTTTCAGTGAGAAAAAGATGTCATGATAGAGTCAGTCAGGTTGGAAGGGATTTCAGGATGTCTCCAGTCCAACCTCCTGATAAAATTAGGGTTGAAACTAATCCAGACCAGGTGTTTCAGGGCTTTCTCCAGTTGCAGCTCAAAACCTTCAAGGACAAAGTTTCACAATGTCTCTAGAAAACTTTCACCAATGTTTGATTGTCCTTGGTGATTTTTTGTTCCCTTTTATCAGGTCAGAACCTCCCCCACTTCCAGTAGCAACCATTGCCACATTAATTCACCATGCGCTTCAGTACAGTACCTGCACATAAAAGAATATAAACATGCACTGGATATTAATGTGCTTTGTTTTGGCACATGCAGTTATGTAAGATAGTGGAGGGAAAACACCCTTTGGCAGCTGTAACAAATCACAGTGAACACAGTCACACCACAGTTTTCCTGCTGAAACTCCAATACAAGTAGTGACCAGTTCCAGCTGGCTGATTTTGAAAAATCTGGTAGTACCACAGACCAGGATTTTTGACTGTCAGTTCTGCTAAGCCTTTACATGAGAAATGTTGATATATTTTGCACATAGTTCCTAATCCACCAGCAGTACAAATGTCCCAGACAACTTTCAGGTTTGCAAGTTGCTGGGAACAGCCTTTTATCTTCCTCTACACAGTCTCATGTTGGTTAGACAAGAAAAGCTTTAAAAATTTCAAATATGGACTTTGGAGAAAGGTGTTGGGGACAAAAAGAAAGAAAGCAAATACAAGTGTTATAAACCACTTGGATATCTCAGTTTTCTTTTAATCATAACAGACATTTATCCAAGAATTTGTGGTTGTTGTCTCTGACTGCCAGAGGCAAACAGTGTTGTCTTACTGAAATACTGATTTTCAGACAACTGCTGTGAACAAATACAGCATTCAGGCCTCAAAGTCCCCTTGTGTTAAAAGTTGTCACTTGCAGACAAACTTCTCCATGCTCATTTGATTTGGCAGTTTCATTTGAAGTCAGTCAATACATGAATAAAATACCTGTGAGGTAGAAACATGCATTTCCTGCTGATTTTTCTTCATTTTAACTTAGAAAGACCAACTTTCCAGAATTAAAACATCAACAATAATGAGTACCCTAAATAGTTACCATTTTTTTCCTAAAGAAGTGGTATTTTTGCCCCCTTTCATATAAATACATATATGGTACTGTAGTTGCAAAATAGCTTCTATTCCTTTACATTTTGAACTAAAATAAGCATATTGATTGCACCTTCTGCAGTGAAAAATCGGAGAGATAGAAAAAATTAGAAACTGTAAAAATAGCTACTGTGTGACTAGGCCACTTACAAGCCAAATGAAAAAAAATATTGAGAATCTTTCCATTGTCCTTTTAAGGTGAGATTTGAAATGAAGCATCACATATTTAGGATTCAGGTGCTTCAGGTTGTGAAATGGTGGATACGTCTTTCTGTTGATGATCAAAACACCACAAAGTTAAAATGTATGTTCCTCAAAAAGAAGAGTTTATATCCCACAGGAATAACCTCCTCTAAAAGGAAAAAGTTCTTGAAATTTATTCATAAGCTCTGATATTTTGCCTTCTTCAGTTCAAATGCCATGAGATATGGAGATTATACCATTGCAACCCTGAAGACAATATTTTTAAAGCAAAATTATAGGAAATGTACACTTGTGTCAAATGAGTTAATGTAACTAAAGGGAAGACTTACAAGCATAGGAGCATTGGAGTACCTCAAGACCATGACTAAATTGACATATACTCCATTAAGAAGAGTTAAAGGTCAGACTATTTGTCCATTTTAAGACTATTTGTCCATTTTAAGGATTCACAGTACAATTTGTTCTTTTCTTTCCTTCATTCTGCTTAATCCTACATGGCTTCAAGCATATTGCTTGCGACCTTATTAGCTGAGAATATGCAAGTAATGAAAAGATTAAAAATTACTAAATATATTTTTTCACATCTGTTCTCATTCTTCTAGTTGTGTTTGTAAGTGAGCATGTGTGGAAGGATGGATATCTGTGAGAGAAAGAGAAGAACACAAATTCTTTTTTGTAGGTTTGTTCTTGTTAAGACTGCTTGTTCTCTTATCAAGGACTGGAGCAGAAAATGGTGAGATCAGGATGGATCTTTTGGGCTAATATGTCCACTTAAAAATTTCATATTAGCCTTTCACACACATTGTTTTATTCTGCTCTGGTCAAACAACAGTTTCAGTTAGGAATTTAGATAGCTTTAATATATCCTGGGGCATGGTATAGAATACCTTGATCTAGGGACCAAGCCTAGGAACGTCATTCATCATTTTGTTGCATAAGAGGCCCATGTCAAGCATGGAACATCAACAAACTCTGATGTGGTTTTCTAGTAAACTGTGTTTCTAAGGATGAAAATAGAAAGATATTGATGGAGGATCTAAATACTGTGAACTGCAATTCATTGCACTTCCTGATAATCAGATTTGTTTTAATAAAAGTCTTGCTTTTTCACTGGCGGTTATTTTCTAAAGAAGAAACACTAATGTCAAATGAGGCTTCCAGAGTTTTAAAAAAGGCATTAACTGGGACCTTCCCTGTACTGATGCACTCAGGGCTGGCCAAGCAGAAGAGACAGGTACAGCTCGCCTTGCTTCCCAGGGCTCGTCAAGAGACATCAATGCAACTGGAGCAAAAGCAACAGACTACATGAAACAACCAGTCTGATTAAGGTGACACGGCAACTGCTGGAGCTGGGAGAACTTCTGAGCTCCTAGATTCTCCTACCCCATCAGGACATCGAAAAGTCACACACCAGCTCTCCCTCTGGCTTTCCTGTGAAAGAAGCTCAGGTAGAAAAAGCTAGAAAGGGAACTCAGTGTCTTCTGCACAAGCTGTTGATTTGGCAAATCACCTCAGGATAGCGTGAACTTTTTCTTCAATTTACATGCCTCTCCATATTTACTTTCTTATAGCTGATGGAAAGATTTTATGGAAAAATCAGCTCTTCCTGAGTTTTGATAGATTAGTAGCAAAATTGCCAGAAGTCACATTATAAAATATTAGGGAAAAATAAATTACTTTTTTATATGCATGGCTAACCCAAACATTAAATCATAACATAATTTTCATTCCACAGAAATAATCTCTCTATTTAGATGTACAAAATTGCTGTGTAAAGCACCAACTGAAAAGCTACATCCGATGGGAGATCATAAAAATAATTATTTAAAAATTGATTTAAATTTCATGTCTTGATTTGTGTTCCTGTTTTCCCCCCTTAAAACTTATCACTTGTTTATTTGTTTGTCTGAGGAGTTATGTGATAGGAAAAGACATAATCCCATCACATATTGTTTTGACAGAAAAATATGCTACCCAACTATGAAAAAGGATTAAAATGTTATTATCTGTCATACAGCATACCCTTTACACAAAGTTAATCTCTTTTAAGGAGGCAGACCTGCACTTCATAGCAAGGGATACAGCCAGGCAAACTTCAGCAATATTCTTCTTAAAGGAACAGATGAACAGGGCATTTCCTGATTGTCCTCTAGCACTGTGAGGAAAACAACATTCAAAGCTGCATGATTGCCTCACTCTCTTAGCTCCATCAGCACTTAGGATATGCTTTTGTTTTTCCATTAATTTTTCAGTACCAGAAGCAAGAAAAGGATGGGGCTTTTTATGTCAGTTTCCAGGCTGCCTTGTGTTTTCCAGGCAGTGTTAAAAGTAAATAAAATTGACAAGACAAGGCTAATGAGTTGAGGACTTGATGTTTTCATCTTATATTTTGAGTCTGTTACAAGTAAACCTTTAATGGCTTCTACTAACTCCATTATCATCTGTCAGCCAAGCCTGGCTAAAGTAACAAGCATTGACTGGGCTCTAGCCAAGATGAGTTTAATTTGAGAGTCAATATTCACTGGTTTTGTTACACTTCTGTGGAGATCTGCAGCTGTTCTGGATGACCTTTGCAGCTCTGGTCTTTCTTCATTCTCCTTTTCTCTTCTTCTCAATTATTTGGTATTTGTTCTGGATCTGACAGTGGTTTGTTACCTTTTGGTTCTCAAAATCCCAAAAGGTTTCTTTATACTTTGAAGAAATTCTGCAGCAACTCTTCATTTCTTATAAGACTAGTAAGCTCAAACATACAGTTCTCATGGTTTGGAAATGCATTACTGTAATTTTTAGTGTGGCTACTGAAGTGACTATGGAAGACAATAACTTGATCAATTTTTTCTTTTCCTTTTTTTTTTCCTAATCCACTCTTTAAAGCAATTAGAAAACCACATGCTCTTTGTTTCTTTAAAAATATGAAATGTATTGTATTAGAGATATAAAATACCTTCTGTATTCAATCAAGCTTGTCTTCTGCCTTTGGAAATGTGCAAATCAGAGTGGAAGAAAGGAAATGTTGCAACTTTTATGTTGCTCAATAGGGGCTACCAGGACTTGTAATTTCATATTTTATGTAATATTTTATGAGGTACTTTCAGTTACATTAAGGGAGGCTACAAGGAATAAAAGCAGGTAATTTTATCAGCATTTGCAGAAATCTAACACTCCAAAGAAAGGAATAACAAAAAAGCTGTGTTGTAACACGTACGCCTCTGAAATGAAGCATGAATTGTGGAAGGTGTCCTTGGAAAATTCCTCAAAAATGAAGATAATTATGAAAGACCCAAAGAGGAGGGAGCTATGCACAGAACTGTGAAGAGTTTGGGAACTGTTGCCTCTGTCTGTTGTCTGTAAGAGAAAATACCCCAGCCTTCTCCTTGTCTGTTGTTTGCCAGTCATGCTAATTGAGGGATGTGCACTTTTTTTTACCTTCTTTTTCTCCCTAACATACCTTTAGGGGCCCTTCTTGTTATCCTTTGCATCCCCCGTCAAGTTCAGCTCCAGATGCGCCTTGGCCTTTCTGATCCCATTCTCACAGAACCAGACTGCATCCCTGTACTTGTCCCAGGATACCTGTCCCTGCTTCCTTTACCTGCACATTTTCTTCTAGCCCATTAGTTTGACCAGCGACTCTCAGCTCAGCCATGCCAATCTCTCATCTTCCTTGCCTCATTTCTTACACCTGGGGAACAAGAATTCTTGCAATCTATGGAAAGTGCCCTTACACATCCGTCAGATCTGTTCCTGAGGGCAGAATCCCAGGGGTTTCTATTGGTTCACAAGGTTCCCCTTGTTGCCTTGGTCTCTAAATCTTACCCATAAGCTCTTGACCTAGTCAGGGCCATTATTCAGACAGGTCTTAACATTCTATCCATCTCTTGATGTGGTTGGGATTCCCTTTGCAGCTCCTTTCTGTTCCGTCCCTGCTGGACAGCCTGTAGCTGAGCTCCAGTCATGGATGGCTACAATGGATACATTTTCCAGTCATATAATTGTTAGAGTGTGTCAAAATCAGTAATTCCTTATGCTAAAAAATAGGATGCAAAAGACTGTGATTGTGTCTGCCTGGTGCTCTAAATGTCACAAATACAAGCTCTGTATGTCAGATTTTACAAGTAAGTGTAGGGCTGCCAGGAATTCACAGCTTATGCACCAGCCCCTCCCTAATGATCAGATTAATTTGAAAACCAATTATCAAAGACCTAAATAAGCAACTAACAAAAATAGAAACATGAAGGATGTAATAGGTGTTTTATTACATTTGAGGGTTAAAACTATTTTATTTTTGCCAATGGTCCATTGCTCACACTGTCAAACATTTGGTTAAAAGAAAGATAAAAAGAACAGGCTCCCATTGCCACATGATGAGATGCTTAAAGGGGGGTTTAGCTTCAAATACACACTTAATATCTTGAGATCTGTGATGAAATCATGGGAACTAACAATGATTGTCACAGGGCAGAGACACCAGGGCCTGTTGCTGATACATTCAGCTTTCAGATATGCAATCAACCGTATCTTGCTTCAGCACTTTCTCTTATTTTCTACTGACACCATAAGCATAACTTAGCTACATATATTCTTGCCAAAAATAACTGGGTCTTCAGACCAGTTTTTTCTTTTCTAAAATTGTTTTTGAGGCTGATTTTTTTTTATAATTTTACTAAAATTTAGAAAAATAAGATAGGTGTCTTTGAAAGGCTAGACTGTACCTGGGATTTTTAAGACTTACTGTCTCCTCGTATAAACATAAGTATGAGCTGGGGATGCTATCTCTGGAATACAATCACCTATATTAAACTTCAGATCCAGGAATAAAACCACTTTTTTTGCTCTGAAGCAGGTTACCTAGAGAGTTTGTTTCATTACACCGGCATCCCTTCTTCCTCAGACAATTGTGCAGGGCAAATGGAGATACCAAGGACCCTTGGAAGACCCCTGCAAAACTGGGGTAGATTCCATGGGCCTGGAATAGCCTACCATCAATCCAGAGAGTCTCTGGAAGACTGTGCTGGCCCCAAGATATCATGAGTTAAGCATTTTGGGCTTTGCTAATTAGCACTTGCTGTAATTTTACTCTAGGGTCTCATTTTCGCTGGAAGTAATGGCAGCTGTTCCCTTTCCAGATGAGCCTTCAATCTTGTGGAGGAAAATTTCACTCTAAAATGGGAGAGACATTTGGTCTGCTACCAGTACAAAACGTTAGCTCATTGTGAGGAACTGGAGCATGGGATATTACATGAATTAACCACGGCCCTCAATGCTGCCTGGTCACCCAGAAGGCAACGATCAACCCCTGACCCTGGGGAAGTTTCACTGCATTATTTACCAAAGAAATATTATTTATGTACTAGTGGTTATCAGATGCAATACCATCTTGATTAATATTACACTTTTGTTACTACACATTGCATAAATTTTGAGCCAGCGTTGAACCACATAGCCATAAATGTTTAAAAAGGTGACACCAATATACCTTGAACAATGAGCCACAATGCTAACAGAAACAGTAGTGCCAAAATAGTACTTACAATATGCACTAGTTTGGCACAAATCTACCATAAAATTGATGTAGAGAGTATAATTTTACACTGAGTGTACTAACATCACAAATGAATTTTAACAGTTTCATAAAAATACATCATATTTGAAAAATTAGATAAAAGTTAGCAGAAATTGCAATAAAAATTAACTTGCAATAATTATTATGAGCCTTGGCTTGGCTATGAAATAGCCATAAAAATGTAAAGATACTTAATGCAGTGTCTCTTACGTATTGAGAAATTTATTGAGTCGCACACAGAAAAGTAGTAGTGAATTAGTCAGTAGTGAGTAGTCCAGGGATTGGATAAATATTTGACTCCCCAAGAACAGTACAATACTCCCCAGGAAGGAAGGAAGGAAGGAAGGAAGGAAGGAAGAAAGGAAGAAAGGAAGAAAGGAAGAAAGGAAGAAAGGAAGAAAGGAAGAAAGAAAAGAAAGAAAGAAAAAGAAAAAGACACACCCTCAGGGAATTTTAAGGAAACCTAAGGAGAGTTAAAACAGAGCAAGGCACTAACAGACTACATTCAGAAAAGCTATTAGAATGAAAAAATGAAATTGCATGACATTATCATCTATTTTAAATTTACTGTATCCTGATGTAATAGGTACCTCAGGAAAAAAATGCTTAGCAACATTAATGCTCACAGGTTAACAAAGGCAAAATCCCTACAGAGTCACGCACACCTCATAAATCTTTGGGACGATCAAATATTCTTTGAAGATTCTCTTGCACACTATCCAAGCTATTTGAAAAAATGTGTGATTAAAGCAGTTTAAAAAAAGGAAATGAAATACGAAGATATAGAAATGCCTGTGCAAGAGGAGAATTAGCAGATGAATAGGAGGACGGATGTGTCACAGATATGCTTCACATATTATGTTCATTAATTGGCATATATGACAAAAATCATATGCTAAGTACAGACCTTGGGAAGAGACTTCAAAGGACAATTTTTCCATAAATCTATTTCTTTTTTCTTCTTTATCAGACCTCTCTATATTGACTATTCTCTGAAAAAGACAGTCTTCTGAAGAGAAGGATGGATGCATGCTAATATTTCTACCTTCTTACATGAGGAAAAAGCTACAATAACTAAAATATGCTCATCACAAGAACTGATTCAAGATTTCCATTGACATCCCATGATCTGGCTCAGTCCATTACAGAGAGCACAGATGAAAATTCAGAACTGGATTAAAACTCTTTCTGCACATTACAATGCCTTCCCAGCATCTTTAATGAAAGTCCTCTTGAGATATGAACATTAAGCTGTGCTTCTTCTAGCCTGTTCTTCATCAGAAGTAAATTTCTACCCTCAGACTGTATTAATGACTCTGCTGATGACAAAGGAGATGAAACAAAGCACAGATCATTCCACAAAACCAGCATTTACTTTTCTAAGATAGGAGAAACATTAAAATGGGCAATGACAGCTAGTTGTGCTAGAAATTAATGATACAAGGCTCAAAGTACTGATTGCATATCCATAAGAGGTTTCATGTTCAAAGGGGGAACATTTGATTGAACTGAGTTTATATTTAGAAAAAGGGGTCTGTTCCTTTCAAGCACTATGTTAGATTTGGATTAATTTCTTTCAAAAGCATTTCCTTCCTTTTTTTTTTTTTTCCCTGAAATACTTAGCATGCTTTTGTACATCAATGTAAAAAAAAACCCAAAACTCTAACATTTAAAAGGCAAAAAATATTTGGTTTAAGTCCGGACTGAACAAACTGGACCATCAATAACTGGAAATCTTGCTTTCTCCTATTTTTAACTGGATTACAAGTAATTGAATTCTTTGTGAACCTCTGTATATGTATTTTAGTGTTTGCAGTAAGAATGGCATTCTTGGCATGGCCACATTTTCCTGTCTTGCAGCAATCCTCCAATAATGGGCAGCTCAGGACACTAGACCTTCTCACTAGGGAGAAGATCAGTAATTGCCAACAAAATGTGCCATAATTCCTGTTGTCTAAGTCAAAGGTGCTTTTGGAAATGAGCAACTGTATCTGCAGTTTGATCAGAACAGCAGCGAGAAAAATAAACCAGTGAAAACCCATTAATCAATTTGGTCATTTTTTTTTTTTTTCCTAGCATCTGGCACTGCAGGTCAGTATTGCTGCATCTGGTAAAGCCCCAGGCATGGCCCTACAGACTGTTTCAGATCTCAGGTATGCAGCTAGAATAGATTCCCACCAAAAACCTCCTTGGACATAATTTAAAAGTTAGTTTACCAGGTGCTCAAAACAAGGTGTAATGGGTTTGTCAGCTTCATTTTTCATGAAAGCATGGCTTTCATATGCTGTCAGCTGAAGGAGTGTCAAGTTAATCTTGAGCACATGTATGCGGAGAAGAGGTGAAGGTGCCTGCTGGTCTGAAAAAAATGGCCTCAAACAATTACTTGTTACACAGCTCTGGGTGCAAACATTCTCACATTATCTTGCAGCATGCTTAGTCCTCACAAATTAAGAAAATCCAGAACATTCAACAGTCTCACCAGTGACTGAGAAATGAAAACTACACCCATGTAAGCTAGCTAGAAAACAGCCACATGATAACTCTAATGCTGAAGAGTTCTTTCAAGTAGCTTAGCCATACAGTCCCTTTTCCCTGCTCTTAATCTGTAATGCTCTTATCTCTCAGAATAAAAAAAGTAGTGGCCATTACTACAGGGTGATCTTGTTATCCTTGATAGCTCCCAATGTATTGTTGTTCTAGTGCTTTGTCCAAACACTTTTAAGTTGTTATAATATTTGAGGACCCACATTTCCCTATAGAAGGATTTTCACAATTAATGTGCTTAACTTTTTGTTCACAGTCTGCCTTTTGTCACTTGTGTCTTATTTATTTCTTCTTGTGCTGATATCATCCTTCAGATAGAACACCTCCTCTTCTTTCCTGAAATTTATGTGAATCCTAACTACCTCAATAAACTAAACTTTATGGCAGCATCCTGAGCGTATTTCCAAAATGCTCAAATCAATGTTGAATAGAGATAACCAAGACAGTTTAATGTGCTATTTGAGTGCCAAAAGCAGCATAGCAGCCTCCCTTGGCTCAGGAGGATAAATTAACCCAAATGAAGAATGACAGTGACAGAATATTTTTACATAGCTGCATACAGTACTTTAAAACCATATGAAGAAAGAGTAATCATATAGAGCACAATCTATCCAAAATTCCTCCACTGCAATCAAGCTACAGCACTGATTCTTTCTTCACATTTACAGGGAAATGCACATTCATACCATGCCTTGTTGTAGCTCATTAGTGAGAAATCCCGCTTGGCACATGTGGTTGATCAAACCAGTCTGGTGCATGGAACAGACACAAGCTGCCTCATGGCACAGCAGCCCTGCATTATGTTACTGGGATCAATATTTCACATAAGCAGTGTGCTGAGTGCACATCTACATAAGGACAGCAACTACACACACACACTGACCACAGGGCCGGATACGCCAGACGAGTCATCATGTCACCCAAGTACAAAACCTGCTTCAGATTATTTCAATACTTTTTAAGTCCCATAAAAGAAGCTAGAGAGTTCCAGGAACTTGTTTCTCTGCAGGAAGGGGTAGGTGTGTTTTGGTAACTACTGAGATGGGTCCTTTTTATAAGCCATTGTTTTCTCCTTATTCATCCTGGCAACCAGATGAAGTAGAGCTCAGTATTCCCTCTGAGGGAACATCAACTATCCCCAGAGTAACAATAGGGTTAAGGTGCAAATTAGCTGGCACTAGAGGTAAATATTCTAGACAAAATTAAAGATGAGTTTCATATTTCTGAAATATCAAGGGAAATTTATACAAAAAGACAGAAATTTCAAATATTGAACTTCATCTGTATGTAGAGGTGGGCAATATTTCCTGAAACTTGTGTTTCTTTGTGCCTGCCTACAGTGGCAACTACAAAGATTTTTCTGTGTGTTGAGGAAGAAACAGAAGAGATGAAGAGGGAAGCAGCACTGAGCTGTGAATTCTATAAAGGTTTTTATTTTATTCAAAGACATACATCTTGGAATCCCTAATCAGCTTGTCCCTTAAGAAACTTGTCATAGAAGGCAGTAATAAATAATTCAGGCATTCACTCAGTCATTCACTTCATGAGTCCCACTGAGTGCTGTCCAGCTGGAGACTGCTATGAATGTACACAAGACTGAAAATACAAGTGCATTACATAACAAACTAATCATACAGGAGATGTTCTGTATGATGGCAATAACAGTGCTAAAACTGTTCAAGGAAAAAAGATGGAATTCAGTGTGAATCTAAAGAAATAAACCTTTGTTATCACCATGACCAAAAAGGTTGACAAAACTATAAAACATTATTTTAACATTCCTCTATGGGATCCCCCATCTGGCAAGAAACTACAAAGAACACAAACAGAAGCTGCAATACATTTCCATTCTGTTTTATCCTATGGAATCTCCATCTCCATAGACAGTAGTACATATATTCCAAGGTCAGAAGTCTTCTGAGCTAATAGAACAAAATTAGGAGGAACATTTGCAATACAAAATGTATTTGGAACTTTGCCATGGAGCAGACCCTGCTGAAGTACTGACTGATATCCTCTCTCCTTCAATAAAAACCATAGAGCATAACTTGCATTTAGCAACTGTCTAGCTATTAGGGAATGTAAGGTTTGAAGTGACTTCCTATTTATTATAGTTCACTTTCTTTGGATATTGCTATCACAGGATCAATCAAATTTGTGTGATACTTTTATTTAGTATTTTTGAACTTAAAACATTTAGTAGGTTCCCACAAGTCTCTGGAATTTGATTAAGATCACACACATTTCTCAGCACTTCAACAAAACAGCATCAGATTGCCACAAAAGCAGTTTTATGTAGTAACTAAAGATAGCTGAGGTGCATAGAGTTCAGTGACAAGTGCTCATTAGCAGGAAAGCTCCTTCAGGAGCTATCTGCCTCTTGTTCAGTTGCATATGCATACATTACACACACCCAAATTAAACACACAATTGTATATTTCTGCCCAGCTTCACTTGTATATATAAAAAAAATAAGAAATGGCAACATAATGATAGAATTTTGGAGGAAAGGGAGATATTTGCAGGCCAGTTTTTGGAAAAAAAAACAAACAAACTGGGTAAAAAGAAGCATACACTTTGGATTAGAAATTCAAATCTGTTTTGTGATTGTGGATCACTGTTTGTGTATAGTTTAGAAACAGAAATCAATAACATCACAATGGCATATTTACTGAATAGAGTTATTCTTCTAACACTTTAAAAGGGATTAGGGAGATAATCTTATTTATAAATAGATAGACAAAACAATATATTTTCCTTTCACTTTCTGAAGAACACATATCCTGAGTCTTATAGATTGTCAAGATTAAAATCTTCAGTGGAGATCCTTTTAAAAATGTTTTTAAAACCTTTGCATTATGTGCCTTTGGATTACAAAACTGTGCAGGTGTTCTCATGATGAGACAGCTCTCAAGCTTTTTCAAATGAATCAGCATGAAGATAACTTCCAACAGTAATGTTGGACCTCAAAATTAACTCACCTGACTTTATTTTTTTGGCATAAATTTCACCATGTAATTTTTTTTTTCTGTTAGGAAGGTTTTAAATATGCCAGCAACACAACATACAACACAACATTGGAATACATTCTGGAAAAGCTGAGCAATAAAAGGAAAATGAGATTTACAGTAGCTGCACCATTTACTTTTACTGTGAAACAGAGAGGCATTACCAGGCTACATGCTATAAACTCAGATGTTCAGAGATAGCTGGGCATGTCCCCATGCTGGGCACCTCCACCAGAAAACTGAAGGTTCAATTCTCATTTACAGTGTCAAGTGACTGTATAAATTAACATTGCACAGACTGGTATGAATATCTGCTGAGTTTGTGACTACAGTATAAGCTAAAAAGGCTGGTTCTAAGAAAAATAACAGAGTAAATCTGCAGGATACTTCATGTCATTAGTCCATTGATCAGGAGTGCAAAAGAGGAAAACAAAAATTCCCTAAATATTTGAGCAAACCTTAACTTCTTATACCAGTTATGGAACAATTGACCAACCTGACAGAAATCAGAATTACGCTCATGCCCCTGCATACAAGTCATATACAAGAATAAGGCATCAAAGCAGCACTTACAGCTGGAGAATATCAGAGGACATGAGTGTTCATCCATGGGGAAGTTGTGCAGCTGCAGCTGACACTCAGCATTGATGGTAAGCCTGTGAAGAAACCAAGGGTCTGTTACTATGTGCCAGTACAGGGAACAGCCAGGAGGGGAAGCAGACAACCTTAAGCATCATGCAAGCAAGCTTTGATATCCATAAGTAAGGCCTGAAAGGAAAGAACCGCATTTGCAGATTGCTCCTTGGTGTTTAAGCCTGATACAAAGCAATGATAATTATCTTAAATAATTTCAGACCCTTCATCAAGACTTTCTGGATCCCAGGACATCTCTGCATATGTTTCTTTAGTCAATTCATCATTGAATGTTCTGGGCTGAAAACAACTATTCTTTACAAAAGCAAAGGAAATATGGCTCATGTGATATGCAATTCCACAAAATTAGAACTTCAGAGGGAAACTTATAAAAATATTCTCCATGTGTACTTACAGTGTGAACTTAAAATTCTTTCAATTTCTTCAGACTGTCTCTCTAAAACCTAACTATCTCTATATGCCATTCTGTATCATACAGATGCAAGAGACAGATCAGCAGAAACATCTTCATCCCTGCTTGAAAGCTGGTTTTACATGACATCCCTAACACAAAGTATACTATGAACACAGCCAATTTAAAAATTACTAATAAAAATCAATACTCTTCAGTCTAATAGCTTACAAAGTGAGTGTACTTGCTCAGGGAGATTGAATTAAGTGCTAGTTCATAGTACAGTTGTTTTTAAAAAATACTACATTGTTTGATGACAGAATTCTTGCATGTGGGCTATGTGGGTTTTTCCTCTTGGAAACTAAATAAAAGGATTAAAAATGCCATGGCGAAAGCATTGTGTCTCAGATGGCTCAGAGAAAAACTCTTTCTCAGAAAAGGTCACCTGTGAGGTATTTAGTAGTTCTATTGTACTGACACTAGAAGAGGATTTGCAGTGTTGCAGCAGGAGGACATTCACACCCTAAAAAGGGGCAGGGAAGAAGATGGAGAAGTGTGGAGCATGACTGAACCTTGTTATGTGTACTTAACTGTACACATAACATCCATCAACACCTGACAGCACCAGGGCATACACTAGCTACCTCTTCTACTTCATACCAATTCTGACACTTTAATCAGATAAATTTGGGTTAAATTACACAGTGTTAACAATGACCGATGATCATTCTAACAGCTTTTCCTGGGTAAAAAGGAGGTTGACCTGAGTGATCAAAAAGGACTCAAAACATCTTTCACAAAGTAGAAATGCTCATTCCAATGGGTCAAATGTTAACTTACTTTTAGCTGTTTTAGATAAATGTTTTAGACAAATGGACAAATAGTCTCTTCAACAAATAGTTTCTTTAGTGTATGTAAGGTATGTAAGTCTAACTACTATTAGGTAGATACTTAACTTGGCCTGAAATACTGAAACAGAACTCAGTAGAAAAAAACTTGACAAAACACCTAACCAAAATCCCCTCAGAAAAAAAACCCAACAGCCTAATCACAAGAACATTGGAGCTGACACCTTAACCCCCAAACTCTTCAGCTAAAGGCCACTAAAGCAAGAAATAAGCAAGAGTTCCTCACAGGAGAGTAAGCCTAAGAAAGAAAGGGCATTAAAAATACCAAACGCTTTTCCAGATGTTTATTTCCTTTCTTATTTTTTGCCAAAGATTTTGCATTGGAGCCCAACAGCAGTTGCAAGCATGATCATCCCTCTCAGTTGCTCTGAGAAGAAAATGTGGCATGAAAGGCACTTCTCTGAAACTTGTGGAACATGGCTTATGGCAAAACACCCTTCTGAACAACTCATCTCTTCCACAAGTAAACACATATTTTGATTTCCAGAGGCTTTTTAAAATGCAAATATATACAGTACTTCTAATACCATATAGTTGATTTTATCACAAGGATTAGAAAACTGTAAAAGCCTGTCCTCCAGCAATTCACCCTTGTGATGAGATGTGACAGACTATCTTTCAGCATGACTTATTTGAAGAATCAAGTATTGGCATTAGCGTGAATCTAAAAATGCTTTATCTAGCCCTACATCTAACTCCAATCAAAAAGGCTTTTAACAGGTTTTATGGGACTACATATTCCCAATTTTATTACAAACAATAAAAATCCAAGCTTGTACAATTTGGACAGACTTATTTCCTATTTCTCAAGGTTTCTTTGTTAGAAAGACAAGACCTTGTTTTTTAAACTTGGCAGTACTTATGCCTGAATAATTAAATATTTGTAAAGCATGGCCATGTATGCATCATGAAGAAAACAGCAGAGGAGAGCAAGGACATTGCTGAAAATTACTATTACTACCCCAGAGGTGGGAGAAGCTTTCAGCCCTGCACCTTGCCAGGTGCTCACCTGAGGGTGTACAAGATCTTGCCATCGTTCCATATGCGGAGGAGCTGGTTGGGGGTGGTGATCCAGTGAGCCTCTGCTGTCTTTGAGTTTCGAAATATCGTGTCTGGGATCCAGATCAAGCCAACCATGTTGCTGTTCAGAGTCAGTATTTTCATGGTGCTATTGAAGCGAAGACGACTGTCTGTCCATGTCTGGGCAAAAAATATATCAATTTGATATTCCTGCAAAGAAAGCATGATACATCAATTGAAATCAGTTCCACACTTCACATTATTTGGTGTTTGATTAGGTATTTTCTGATGTAGATCAACAGGGTATGTTCTGGCCAATGGAGCTGTGTCTTCTTTTTCTACTGCCTTAGGAATTTTTTTCCATTTTTTCCACCTATGTCTATTTATTTTTACGTCTATTTTTATGTCTATTGAAACATGCCAAACATCTCATTTCCATTGGTCTTGTGCTGTAACAATTTCAGCATTAGCACATTGTCTCTGAAAAGTCACAGCTAGAAGGTAAAATTTATACTAAGGCTTCTTTGTCATAGGACTGGTAAGAGACATGAAAGATTAAGAGGACCAACATACGAAAGCTAGAGAATGGTAAATTCCCCTGATTATGGCAATGCATTTAAGGGAAGAGGTTTTGTAAATTCAATAAATTAATTTTCTCAATTGCTACCAATTGTTCAGCCACTCTTTCTCAGGCCACACTGCAGCAGAATGAAAAGGCAGGTTTGTGCTTCTTTACAGACACCTCATGGATCCCTGATGCTAAGAGCTGAACACTCATCCCTGAATATGGTAATACCTTAATTTACATAAAATTTGTCCTTCTGTTTTACTCCATGTTTTACTACCCTGTTTCTGTAGGTAAGCTATCATAGTTCATATAAATGCAGAAATTAAAGTACACAGGGACAGACAAAATTATAGAGGTGAACATATAAACACACTGGTTTATGCATTTAAGACCCCATGGAAGAAATTGTATTTTAGTTTTGTATTTGAATTGTGAATTCAAGCCACAAAGGACATGCCTCATTTGCTTGTGTTCCTCTTCCTCTTTTCATAGACTGAAAAATGAAAAATAGATTGCTCTATTTTTGAACCTCACCATCTGAGTCTGTCATGCAATACCCTCCCAATATCACAGGGCTGGCTGTGACAGAGATGACATTTGCTGATGTTGCAAAAAGTCTCTGTATTACAACAGAGGCTAATACAGGGCTTGGGAATAATCCAAAGGAAAACATCTCTTTAGGACCCCTGGTAGATGCACTCCTGGTATATCTGAACAAAGGAGATAATAAATAATTAGGGCAATGTGTAAAGTCTGGTATGCCTTTGACAACTCTGAATTTGCTTTTATTTCACTTCTTTCTGTCTATTGTTTCAATACAGTAGTATTGGGGTTTTTTTCTTTATAGACAGTAGAGCTTGCAGTCTGAATTGAGGACAGAGCTCTTGCTAAGAGCCACCTGTTTCTCCTGTGCTATTGCATTTTTGGCAGGCCATCCCTTCAAAGCTGATGTTATAACATCAGGAAGCCTAATTCACTGGCGCTATAATCCAAGTCCAAAACACACTCTGGGCCTCTCATCTCTAGATAGTAAATGATCAAAAAGTGCATTAAGTGGTGCTAGCATGTACCCAAATACCAGGTAGTAGATCACCTCAGGAATTAAAGCCTAGCCACCAAAGGCATTAAGGATCATTTTCCTTCAAAGCTTATCTCACTACTATTTCTCGTTGTACTATTAGCTTTATTTTTGCAGGGAAGAGGACAGATTTGAATCTAAAGAGTCTTTTCTTTCATATGGATGACATCTCCACAGATCTGAAGGACATAATGTAATGGACACAGTGTACCTCTGTTATTCTGAAAGAATATCCTTAATGCATCAGATTTTAGATGCCAGATTACTGATCTTCTTTATTTAAGTCAATTGCATTTTAGCCTTTGAAAGTCTAGTGAAAAGTGTTTGGCACATTCAGCATCTGTAGAGGGAAATATGCCAGACATATCTATGGGTTTCTCCAAATGCTGGAAGAGTAGAGTTGCTTTTCCTAGCCCACATATGAGAATGTGTATTTATAGAAACAAAGACCATTTGTACACAGCTGGCTAATGACAGTGCCGTCTTTTCACAGGACAAGTTTTTGCATGATATTCATATTTGAGCTTATTTTATATGAATGCTTCATTTTGACTAAATTTAGGAGTAACATAATTCTTTTCCAGTATACCATGCATATTTAATGATTTTTAGGATTTAAGATATTCAGGATTTCTGTCCTGCCAAAAGAAAAGAAAGACTCTGAGCTCCTTAATATATTACCGTGAGAAGATACAACAGGTAGATCTAAACAGAGTGGGCCAGAAGGGCAGTATAAATGTAACATTGTGGTTTCTATTCCAGTAAGATATTCTGGCTAAGTGGATTGCATTTCCCTAGAAACAGGGTCTAACACCACTGCCTAACTCCTGTTTTGCATCTTCATTATTTATTACTGCAACTAGAACTTGACAAAAACCAGCATTTTTCTTTTGGCAAACTGAGAAAATTAAAAAAAAGCAGCATTTTTAAAGGAAAAGTCATTAAAGTTGGTTGAAGTTAGTTGCATTGACTTTTTAAACACTTCCATCTTTAAAAAAAAAAAAAAATTAAAGTATTTACAATGCTCAATTAGAATATACAAATTACAAAACTAAAATTTTCCCAGTAAAAATAAACACACATTTCCATTTAATATTTGAATTGAGATTCTCATCATTAACCCTTTCTAGAAGTGAATGTTATATCAGTACATCCTTTACATTAATCTTTGGAATTTCTTCAGTCTTTAACCAAACAAATAATGGGGTATAATATTTATATAGTCACTCTACCATGAAAGAGCAGAAGTCACTTTTGAAACTGGCACTCAGTCCCATATGCGTAAGTCTATGCATGTTTTAGAAAATTACCTTATCTTCATTGACAACAGACACTCCATTGCCAGTGAAGTCAACAGCTTCCGTACACTGTTTTGCACAGAGCTGGTACAGTGATCACAAGAAACTGCCAGAAGAAAGGGTTCTTTGTTGGTTTTACAGGCAGGTCAATATCATATGATGCAAGACAGCAATGCTCCACATTTGCTAGCTAATAGCTGCCATTTTAGATCTTTACAAAGATCTGCACTTAGAGAGTTCAGGCAGGACACCAGGTTTCCTTCATGTGATAACGTCACATGAAACAACATCCTAGAACTCTAACATGTTCCATTCTACCACTCCACCAGTAATTTTGTTAATAACTTTCCAATTCTTCCTTTTCCCTTTTTTGTTTTCTTTTTTATTTTTTGGCAGCAACAGTTGAGTACTACAATGAACAGAGGAAGAAGTGAAAACCAGCAAAATTTTAAACAAGGTTTCTTCCCAGCAGCAAGAAAAGTAAAACATGTTCTATGTGAAATACCAAGGTCATGTACAGTCAAGTACTCTGTCACTAAGTTTTCTTGTCTCAATGGCACCTGGTTTGCCATGCTACCTAAAAAGACCCAAGATTTTCCTCCTTTTACCAGATATTCACACAGTGTCTGGATGCAGTAACTGAAGGTGCACTCCAGAGAAGCCAAACCTTGAAAAAGGCATTCTCCTCAAGAAGAAGCGACAATCCTAACAGGAGAAATAGGTCTACATGCTAACATCAAGAGAAATTCTAGGGAAATCTTATTTCCTTTAGTACATAGACATATTTCTGAGATAATATTAAATTTTAATAATGAGAAATTCATTATAAATATAAAGGATTGATAGAAGTATATTTTATTATCATTTTTAATATATTTTATTTTGTTTGGTTTTAAAAAACCAAAATTCATAAATTCATGAACCATGTTAAATTCCCCACTCTTAAAAACGTCACTGAAGTGAAATTTCTTTCAGGATTCTACAGTCTGTCCAAATCTGGCTACATAAGGACACTTTTTGTTAAAAAGTAAATAATTTTAGGAAATTTCAGCAAATATGAGCGTGTTTCTGAGCTGAAGACTCCTGACCTATACAAATACTCAGCAGAATCTATAACCACACATTAGAACTTTTAGAAAATACTAGATTATAAATATTTTTTGCTCTTTTTGAAAAGAGTAATATTTCCCAGTAAAACTAAATCAGCTAATTTGTATTTTGTTGGATCTTATGAAAATATAAAGCTTCATTTCAGGCAGCTACAGTGTATCTTTGTGTGAAAAAATGTGGGATTTTTTTTTTTCTTTATTTCTCCCCAATGTTGTTGCGTAGCTACTTATGACCAAAGAATTTCTCATCAGTACTTTTTTGCATTCCCACCTTAAATGAATGCATTATCTAATAAATTTCATCATGTAAAGAGACAGATTGTTCTACTTGCAAGACCTCTGCTTGCAAAAAACAGTATCATCTGAAAATTTTAAGGGACATGGTGTCACTGAAAACCTCTGTATCACCTCCTATGAGGTTAGCTTTGAAAATGGGATAAATGTAAATTGACATCTGACAATGCTCACATAGCTTCCAAAAGTAACTCCTAAAACCAAGAAAACATATTATGATCCTTTTACCTGCGCAGTATGCAAGTAACTGTCTCATGTAGAATATTTCTTCCCATTCAAATTTTATAAGTTCTCCTTTAAATCTGAAACATTGGCTGACAGAAATGACTGAATGAGATGAGGATAATTAGATGGTATTTTTCTGTTCCATGGTTATGTAGAGAACAAGGAACTAAAGACAGTTTTACCTTCTTAATTTTCACTGATTTGTGGACAGGAGGTATAACCTAGATTTAGCATCAGTATTACCTGCAAATAGCTGCACATAGTCAAAGTTCCAGCTACTTGATTTTTGCTTTTTTTTTTTTTTTCCCACATTTGCAAATATTCTTAATGTGGTTTCATTAGTGCTTTGAAAATAATCAAGAGTCAGCACTGAACTATCTGCCCTTCAGCTGTGTAGGAGTGATTAATGATTGGGAACACCTTGAAAATGCCACTAAGTCATCTGTAGTCACAGAGAAAATACATGCTTTTCAACCAAGCCTTCAATTGTTTACTCAGTCAGAATAGTAGCTAACCTGTTGTTGGTGATACATGGAGCTTTTCTCCTGCCATATGTCTCATTTTAATTCTGAAAAATATGATTTAATAAGCTTTCACAGTCAGGTAATGGATGTGAATGACTACAGATAATGGTTTGGTATTCCTTTGTTGCTCCAGCTGCAGCCTTCTCCTTTTCTGCATTTTCAAAATTCTTCATGACAACAGCAACAACAATGTCAAGAGTCCTGTCCTTAGAAAAAATGCAAGAATTTCTTGCATGATACTTTCCATGTTTTTACTATTGCCTAGTAGACAATTCTGGATTTTTTTATTTTTTTCTTCATTTTAGAACCTGTATCTTGATTGGTGATAGACTGAGATGGTAAATGATTAAAGATGTTACAGCATTTGTGTGAGGCTGGTACTCAATCAACTGAAAATAGCTACATAATTAGGGTCCAGTTTAGATTACAATAATTCCGTGCCCTCTCACACCCCTTGTATAACATGCCAGCACACCACAACACACTACAAACACTGTCTGCAGAAGCTTGGAACTACTCTAATAAACTGTGTAAAGGATAAAATCTCCTTTAGTTGCCAAAAGGCTGGACTTCAGTGAAGTGGGAAATCCCATTTCTAAGTCTAAAACTGCTCTGGAAATAAGTGTTAAACTTTGCTTTTATATTGCAGTCTGAACCATTCAGTAAGAAATATGCTTAAAAATGAATAATGGTCGAACCTGTTACATGCAAACTGTCCCAGAAATGTTAAGCATTATGGCTTAAAAGGGCATATGGTAAGGGGCTCTTCAGGGAAACGGGAGAGAAATGGGAACAAACCTCTAAAGATTGGGAGTCTCCCCCTTATTGCCCTCAGCTGTAGGCCACAAGTGAACACACCCAGGAACATTCTCTCTTTATGTCCCTGTCTTTGTGCTTGGATTAGAAGTACAAAGAGAAGGGTTTGAGATATTGTGTTTCAGCAGAAAACGTCCCAAATCTAAAGTAAAACTCATGATGTCTGTTTATTTAGTCTGCAATTTGATGCACTTGAGAACATTAAAAGTGAGTAATCTCTTCAGTTTGGAGGTCATTTTCAATAAAAGCATATTTTTTCAGCCCAGCTCACCACTAAAAGGAAAGTTCAATCAACAACAGAACTGTCAAAATTATCCTGCAAAGGACTGCCTGATTGATTCAGCTGCCTATTTAGTTTTGTGACAAATGAGTGAAAGAGGAAATACTCCCTGAAATATGGGATGAATTGCTCCCTATTCCTAAACCACTACATTCAAATGTCTGATATCAAACACTGAAAGTAATTATCTTGAGACCAGCCCACCTTCAGCTTCCCTTATCTACTGCATCTTATCCTGGGCTAGAATGAGGATAGAATTGTCCTCTGTCCATCTTATGAACAGACTTTTGATAATTTGAAGAGGTACCTTGATCATACCTATTTTTGGTATTGATGGAAATGAGTAGTTCCACAGCAACTGCCACATGATGTGTGCTGATTTTTCATCAGATTGCATGCTGTATAGATTATGAAAAGTCAGGAACTACAGTGATGTCAGGAGACCTCTAGAAGGCTTAAAATGTCAAGCTTTAATGTAAACCTTAATGCTACTGCTTGACAGCTTCTGCTTGGGTTTGTACCCTGTGTGCCACTTCCATTTTAATTTCAAAAATTGGTAAAAACCTCTCAGACACCCTGTGGACAGGAACTGAAAGAAATTGAATGGTCTACCAATGTAAACCTACAGTCTCATTTTGTGGAAATCATGCAGAAAGAAGTAAATTAAATCATCTGGAGAAAACAGAGTAAAATAGTATATTTCATATTCAGTGTACTTTCAAACTCTTGTGGTATCAAGACTAACACAAGCCTTCTGTGAGGACAATAATTCTCACACCAGTCCTGAAAGTTTGCCTTGCTTTCAGCAGAGCTTGAGATGGGTGGAGTAGCAGCATTACAGCTGCCTGTAACTTTTCCTGAAGTATCTCTGCCACGCCAGAGCTTTGTGTTTCCAGAGGCTGCCCAGGAGCTAAATGGGGATGTATTTACTTCACACTACATACAACACTGGGTTTGTTGCCCAACAGACAGCATAACAGGGATCACCTTCCTATTCTCCAACAATTTGCTTTGTTTCCACTCTCTGTGTTCCTGCTCCTTTCCAGATCCTAATTCTTAATAGCCTCTGTTGAGAGTGGAATAGTGGGTAGGTTACACATTCCCACTTTTGGATTTTTTTTTCTCTTCTTAATCTGAATTTCTCTTTCCCATCAGTGTTAAGGCTGCACCTTCAAAAGATAGTCAAAAGAAATAGATGAAAGATTAGGTTTACAGTGGCAGCAAAATATGTAAGTTTGAAAACTTTCCAAACTGTTTTATGTAGAGACTTTCAATAAATTGCTCTTTTGTGAGAATTTGCTTTGGTACTTTCATACTGTTACAAGCATCATGGTTTCATGGAGAAAATACAATGAAATACAAAGTCAAAATTGAGACTGTCACCACAGATATAAGGGCTATTCAAGTTAGCAATGTCAAAATATTTCAGCAGCAGCACCAATCATCTCCATGGCTGAATGCTTTGAGAAAAAAAAAAAAAAGATGAAAAAAAAAGGAAAAAAAAAAGAATAAAGCTCTTGTCATCACTGACTCAGTAGGAATCTTGGAGCAAGGGCAATGGAAGTTCACCTTCTTCACTGTAGTATTGCCTCCTGCCTGCTCCAGAAGGTTATTTCACTGATTTCCTGCTATTATAAAGAGGGAAAGACAGCTAACTTCACACTAGAAAGAAAGCATGCAATTATCATGTAGCATTTCCTTTCTCTGAGAAAACATTTGTCTGTCTCACTCTGCCTATTTTGGCTCTTAGGAGGCTAGCTCCAGCCCTGCTGTATTCCAGATAAATTCTTACATTCAGTTACAGGAAGAACTGGAGATTTTTTTCTTGGCCCATCCCCTGACATCTCTTCATTATTTCTCTTCACATTGATGGATTCTCTCTTCTGCTTCAATAAATCATTTCATAGTTGGAAACACAGCATGAAATTAGGAGGAATGCATTTCAGAAAATCAGCTGTAGCTCTGTTCTCTCCCCTTTTGGTGGAAGACTTTTTAAATATTGCTGCTTCTCACTTCTTTTTGGAGTCTTCTATTGCTCTTAAAGCATTCCCAAAGACATCCTGGTATCTGTGATCATGCCACAAGTGCATTTCCACAGCCTCTTCTCTTAGTGTGTCAGGGTTCATATCCTGTTGCAGACTGTGCCTGATGAGAAGCTTTGCCTTCAATGAGACATAATTGTATATGCTTTAAATTGGGCTGCTTTAGAAAAAAAGGTGTCCAAAGCATGGAAAGAAGTGCAGGGGATGCACATGGCAGTGTTCAGACTTTTCATCATTGTTATCTGGTGAGCATTGTTACTCAAAATGCTAATCAGAGTAGTCATTCCTAAGCAGATGGCTGCTGGAAGGAACAATGTTTTTGGGATTGTCAGAGAAAGTACAGTGCTCACTCTGACCTGTAATTTAAGGTTTTATTAAGACAGCAGTCAGGAAGGAGAGAGAGAGAGAGACTCCAAATGCATAATTGAAGAAACCAAGGTTGTTAACTTAAGAATTTAGTAACAAATGCACAAGGACAAGCTTAACTCCTGTGGAAACAGTAAAGGAATAAAAACTAGTAATCCCTGATCAGAAGAAACAAAGAGGAAATTAGAAGTCTGTGAATATAGGTTAATGGCTGTACATAATAAAGTGCATTATCAAGGTCTCCTAAGACTACTTGATATCTGAAAAATTTATAAAATTATAAAGATATTCAATAGTATTTACATATTACAACAGAAGATGGGCTGACTTTATAAACATAGTTCTTGAGTCATTGTCATATTCAAAACAGAAGCTAAACTGTACTTTTCACAAAAAATAAATGCATTCTCGAAGACTGCACACAAAAGATTTTATCCTGATGGTCTCTGCATTAAACAGGTTTTTTTCAATGATGGAAAGAGTGTCTTTTAACCAAGGAAGTGCAAGAATATTTTGAAACATCTTTTATGCCATCAGCAACCTAGGAAAGGTTACCATCATGTTTTTATATATACTGTCACTCAGCACAAGAACAGTTGTAAAGGAATGGGAGACAGGGCAGTCAAGAAAAAAATAGACAGAATAGAGGGTCAGGTACCATGATGGTCTCACACTGAATTCAGAGTGAGAGAAGTTGGTAAGGAGCACGTTTTAAGGAGACAGGTGGGAAGATCAGATGGGTAAATATCCTGTTCTAGCTACTCCCTTCTAGAGTCACTTTTAGGCTACCTCCTGAGGCCATGTTATATATCTTAAGAACCCACATGCCACTCTGCAACAGAACCCAAGTGTCCCAGAAAGTTGCACTCTTACAACACTGTGGTTGGGAAACAAAAAATTATAACCTCTTTTTCTCAGAAGCTCAGATATTGAGGGCTTTCATGTCTTCTCCAAGATGCAGGAAAGCTACAGCTCACCCAGGATTCTTCACCATTTCAAACCATCCTGCCATGCAACACTGAACATTTTCAAGGCTCAAAATAAATACATAAAATTCTGCATTTGTTCAAAACAAAGACTAACTCATTGATTGCATCCCCACAGCTGAATAAAGAGACTACACACATAGCTCAAGCACCACACACCCAGTCATTCACCTTACTTTACTGCCAGCTGAATTTCTTGCCCTGTTACTCGCAAGGCAAATCTGCCACAGAAACAGCTAAAACTAAGAAATGTAGACATACACCAGTTGGTGCCACTCAGTCTTGGGGACAAGTATTGGTCCCTGGATATCCTTGATTTAGCAGAATAGACATACCCAGGTCACAAAGTCTAAATTTATTACAACATAAATAGGATCCAAAAGGAGAGTTTAAAATGCTGGATGACAGAAATCAGGGAAATAAAAGAAGCTACAGTGAGCAAGGGAGTTATATCCACAGGATGTGAATAGGTGTTACCCTCATTAAACAAAATGATGCACAAAAACGCCAACTGTGCACAAAGTCGTAGAAAAAAGCTCATCTGTAAAAGCCCCAATTTGCATATGAGGGAAATGCAAGTGTTTAACAGCTCTAAAAATAAGATGACTGTTTTGCCACATAGGCGCAAGAAGATGGTCTGTAATGAGTCTGTGTACAAACCTTTCTTGCTCTTGGCCTCCAAAGGAGCCAGGGCAGCCCTGCACCTTCTGCACTGCTGGCTCAGGTGAAACCAGACCCCTCCCTGCTTCTGCACTACTGGGAGTATGCTTTGAGCAGAGGCTGAGAATTCGTGTTCAAAATATAGAGCCCATAAGACTGTGCTGGCTGCCTTAGTAGGCTGAGCTTAGCCTTCCCACATTTCCAAGCCTAAGAGCACTCCAGATCACAGCTTGCTTCTTCAGAGGAAAACGCAGCAAGCAAATGTGTTCATGCTTCACCTAGGCTTCACAACAGAAGCAAAGAGGCATTTTCATAGGATATGGCAGATAGTATCTGGTGGTTGATCCTTGCCTCAGTTTCTTTATCCTTTGCATTATTATTTTTTTTTAATCTGGTTTTTTTGCTAATTCCAAGGCACTGAACTCCACCTATCCAAGCCATACTTCCTCCCAAATCTTCTTGTATTGTGTGGTGTGACATTCAGAATTTGTTCAGCCTCCTCATAAAACTTTTCTTTTCAAGCAAAAGCTAATCAAGTTCCAGTTCCTCCTTGACTTCAATCCATTCTTTTTTGATGTGAGACTTATTAAAACACCTATTGACATCGGTAATTCTTCACTGTCCCTAGTCAGGTGACAAGGGACACCAGATGGCAATGGTGTCCATGGCCCAGCAGATGGCTGATTGCCATTCACTGGGCCATGCAATGACCGAAATTTCAGGACTTCAGGCTGTTCCTATCAGTTTTATATGAGCATATTCCTCTTATATTCACATTCATCACTCACCAATTGGGGAAATTCAGAAGGAAACTACTAGAAATTTTCAGTACCTGATATGATTAGGAAAAAAAGAAAAAATTAAAGAACCCAAGCAAGAAATTTTAAGATCTGTCTTGCAAAGCTCCTTGGGGAAAATGAAATATAGTCCTGTAAAGATGTTTAAAACAAATTCACTTCTTAAATCAGCATGTCTTCTAATACTTCATAATTAATTCCTGATATTGGCATATAGTTTTTTACACTATATTAGAAAGAATAAAAAGGAATTCTGCCACGATTTGTGAATTAGTTATACTGTCATCAATGAAAAGAGATTAATATGGGTGTAGCTTGTGTGGGAAAAATACTTTATCTCCAGTGCAGCTTCACTTTCTAACTAGAAAGGAAATAGTTAAAATAGTTAAAAATAGGTGATAACACAAGCACTCTTGATATGCTGTGCCTAAACCCACCAGCACCAGGCAGGTAATTTTACATAAGGGCAGCTGCATCTCCAGCCCAGGGGAGGAAGGCACTTCATCTGTTGCCGTGGTAACACTGCCACGCTCCCCACCCTCGGCTGGTCCCCTCCCTGTTGCCGCGGTAACCGCTTGACATCAGTCCCGCTTCTCCCAGCCCCGCATCCCCCCGCCTGCACTCCCACCCCTCCTCAGCCACCGGCTGCGGGCACGCACTGACAGCGGCGCTCTGCGCCTGGGAATTTCACCAGGGAGGCAGAGGGAGAGCACCAGTTTCGGAGTCAGAAGAGGCTGTGAAGCTTCTGTTTGTTTTGTTTGGACAGATTTAGGCAGGGATATGCTACAGGGGAAAGTCATGGGGTCAATAGAATGTTTGTATGCCATTTTCTGTGGTCCATAGAACCAGGCTGATCCTTTGATCACAAGTGTATGTCACTGGTAATTAACCCTAAAGCAGTATTTTTCATGGTATTTTTTCCCTTTTATTGTTTAATGACAGAAACAACAATATTGACCCAGTCACATTTCTCTGACTCAGTGTCATTTGGCTTATTCAGTCTGGGTTTTTTTTGTTGTTTTTTCCTATCTGAATACTCTTCTTAAATTAGAAGAGGTTTTATTATTACTTCCATTTTTTTTTTCTTTTTCCCAATTTCAGTTTAAGCAAGATGGAAAGAAATGTTTTGCTTAGAATCTTGCAGTATTTCTTCCTGAATTCTGCTAAAACTTCTGCAGCCTTGAATGCTTTCCACTGCAAAAGATATAAACCTGGTAAGCTTTCTAGTAAAAATTTTCTGAAACTTTCTCAACCAATTTAAGCTGTTCCATATTAGTAAAGCTTCTTTCATTAGAAGAATAGTACAAGTCTTTCATGGTCTATCTTATTGCTGAATTGTAGCAGACAACTGCAAGTACAGCAATAAGACGTGAAGGTCCAAGGGGTAACAGTAGTTTCCATTTTTACCTGATATCAAAACATATTCACACTTCTTCACTTGAGCATCTCTAAACTTGTAGCAAGAGAGGAAAACTAAGATCCATTTCTACAACAAATTATGTCAATTCAGGAAGAGATGTCTTTTCCGTGGCAATTTTCTATTTTACTGATGTTCTCTAAAATAGATTTCATAATGCTCAGCCATGAAGTGTTTCATGTAAATTTTCAGAATACACATTTCAACTGTCTATGAAAGGGAAAAGTAATTATTGTAGTTTTGATACCAAAAAACTAGTCCATTGTGAACAACATGAAAGAAGTGGACATGCTTTTTTGGTAATGAAACCCTGTGTAAATCCTTACTTTTCCATTTCATAGCATAACAGTAAAAATGAAAACAAAAGACTCAAAGTACAAACTGTTGGAAGTACGAACTGTTGGATTTTTCTCATTCTCAACATGTGGAATGAAAGACATGAAAAAGATGGTTGAAATTGTTCTGTAGGAAATAACAGTGAAAAATGAACTAAAGAATGTGAGAATTCTTGAAAGCAGCTATTGAACAACTGAATTTTTAATTACTGATTTTTGAAAAAACGAACGTCAGTCCTAATCGATAAATACATATATGTGTCAGCTGCCATTACACGATCAAAGCTTGAGGAGCAAGCCTAACACAGTGTTTATCTTTTTCCAAACTCATAAAGGGGAGTTTTCCAACTCATCAGAGTTGGAAACTGGCCACCTGCTGCAACTTTGCTCATTTGAGTTCAGTGACCTTCCTAATTAAGTGGCATTACTAGCCTGGGAGAAATAAGTGATCAAATATTAAACCAAAGCATTTTCTCATCTGATCCTTCATTTGAGTGTCTTTTCATCTTGTTTTATTACAATACACAGATGTAGGAGTGCACAACAGCAACCATAGGAACTGCTCTACCTGACGTTTTGCTCTTTAATAATAAGCTGACACTAATTACTGCAAGTGAGAAAAACACCTTAAATCCTAAAAATTAAAAAAAAAAAAAAAAAAAAGAAAAAGGCATCCAGGAGACAGTTGCCACTGGTCAGTGAATCTAAAATTAAAGAAAACTGAATGTGATTATGTTTTAAAGAATGAAGACTAACGTACAACTGATGTTTTTTCCTGAGCACAACAATCTTTATCTAGATGAGGGTCAGCAAAGGCAAGTAGACATTCCTCAAAGCATTTATTTATCCAAATCATATGAACCATAAATTCAGGAGAAAAACTCAGCACAGCTCTGACCAAAAATGCTGAGGTGATTCAGAAGACTTAAATGCCTAAAGATACGTTATGGAGCAAACTCAGCAGATTTTGCTGCTGGACACATTGCACACCTTCTGTTGAAGATATATCCCCAGAAAGATTAGTTTCACAGATCCAGAAGATCAAGAATAAAATATTCCTTTGATTGCAATGTACAGCTTCTTGCAAATTTAGCCAAACCATGGAACAAGTGCAAGAGTTTATTTACCTCACATTAGACAATTACTGGATGGAAAGGAAAAATACCATGCTAAAGCTTTGTCCTTCTATCTTAATTCTCCAATCCTGTCTAAGTCAAGCTCTGACTTCCATTCTCCCAGAGATACTTAGGGCTATCCAAAAGTCAGTGCTCCAAAGCATGTCCTTTTCCATCAAATGTACTTTTTATTAATTTAGGACCCCAGAACTCAGAATTGTGCCCATTATAAATATTGAAATGGGAAAAAAAATCAGAATTTTTCTGGTGTTTGTGTCAGTCAAGTGTATGAATTATATTCCCAGAGAGGGGTGATTCATGCCCAAGCTTGGGGTGAATGCCACAGCTCTTTAGACCTCTCATTTAAATTTGACAGGCATTGCAGTAGGTCAGGAAATGTAGCAGGAAAAGGGCATTTTTGAACCACATCTTGAAAATTTCCATACTATTTTAGCAGTCAATTTTTTCTCATAACAGAAAATAATAATAATAAAAAAACAACATTCAAGCCAGTTAAATAGCTATATTTGAGACTGATCAATGATATTTTTGTTGGGAAAACTGAAGAAATTAGAAATAAGGGCACAAAGCTTATGTGTCATTAAAATACATTTGTGTGGATGAGAATTCTGAAGTAGATAAACGATAATGTAATCAAATGGCAAAGGCCTAAACTGATCCAGATGAATAGCAAGCGAACAGAAGTCAACGACCAAAGTGTAACACCTGCTGCCACAGCCAACAGCTATGTAAGAAGTATATTGATAATCTGAAACATTATCTCCATTCCTATCAGAGACCCAAATATTTAATCTATTAATCACAACTGCTACCAGAAATATCTTCATATATGCACCCAAGTGACATGCACTTCACACACCCTTGTATATATAAATAAGGTTTATAATGAACATTAAGAACTTCATGGACAACTCAGCATAAGGCTGCTCTAAATTATAGACCCAAAAAGATAATCCTAAAAGCCTCAAATCTATGAGTTAAACAAGGTTCTCTTTAGATAAATTTATTAGAAAATGAAGTTCTATTATGTGACTAGGATTTTCTACATCAAAACTATTTTGTTATATTATAGGGGAAGTTCCCAATGCCAACAGACATAATGGGATCTGACTTGTCTCATTACAGAAACCTGTTTTCAGTACATATACCAAAAGCAATATCAATGTCAAGTAAATGACTCAGATCAACTTTGTAATTATTGTTTTCATTCCAGTCAAAGAAGTACAGCCATTTCTAAGTGTGAAGTTATAATGTCAACATCATCTTATTTAACATTACAAAAAAAAAAGTTTTGCAAAGTCGTGAAAGAAATTCTTCCATCAAGAACACAGAAGTCACAAGAAGGGCGGCTTTGCCTTAGAAATCATACATTTAGCTATGCTGAAAATTTGCCCAAACTGTGACCAAAAGAAAACCATCAAACAACAAACACACACCATAGTCTGCATATTCTTGGTAAACAATTTCTAGATTTTTGCAGCTAAATTTCTCAAAGAATCTGTCAAACTAGACAATTTTCTCTGCTGACAGTAAACAAGACATTCTTTTTAATCATTGCTCTGTTTTGCCAAGGCCATAATGGCAGAGAAAAAAGGAAATATCCTGTCCATTCTTACCTCCACATTCTTTTATTTCCAACTACAGCGGGTGGAGGACAGTTCTTTCAGATTACACCTTAGCAGAACCCAGCAAAACTTCATTGCAACCTTCCCAAGGAGGTGAATGAGAAAATGAGAAAAAGAATTTGACCAGAAATTTCTATTAACTTTTGAGTTACACAGTTTCACTGAGATCATTGCATCACAATAGGTATGTCAGAGAATATTCACTCTTTGCTATTTGCAGTGGAATATGGCATGATGAAATCACTGTGACTGTGCATGCAAGTGTTCCAAAATACAAATGTTGAAGGTAAATGCTGACTTTTATAGCAAGAAAGCAATAAATCTGATAAATCAAACTGAGAAAAATACTGACTAATGAGTTCACAATTTTGAAAAATGTTAGGAAAAGAAGAACAAAGGTAGGATATGAAGAAGTATCTGAGAAAAATTTTATCAGTTTTGGATTTCTATCAGAAAATGTACAAGTAAATTCTCAAAGTGGTGCTATTCTTTCTTTTCACTTTTGCAGTTTTTAATTCTACCTGATTTCAAACATTGTGCAGACCATCATAACATAAACAGGAGCTAGTAAAATTGCAAACTTTATCTCAAGACTGCAGTCTAGGCTTGTCTCTCACTAGAGATCTTCCTTTTCATTTTATCAGTTGAAGATAAAACAGTTAGTATGACATTTTACACTATCACATTATCTGAATTCATGTATTTGATGGTGGCACCTCTATACTAAAAGCAAGCTCTGTCTCAAACGAAAGCTTAAGTGTTTCAGAGCTCTGTCTGTGAAGGACAAGTACACACCTTCAAACCACACTGAAATTTGCAGAAGTGCAGTGCCCTTAAATGCCTATAAAGTTTGCAAAATCTCAGACCTTGAATCGTTAATGAAATGATGCAGAGATGGCCAGGACTAGAGGAAGACGATGGCAGAAGAGCAGGACCCACCAGTGCCAAGGGAGCTGCCAGGTGTAATTGCAGAGCCCCTCTGGGTAATCCTTGATCAATCAGGGTGAGTGGGAGAAATATCCAAAGACTGGAGAAAAGCAAATGTCATTGCTGCCACCAGGATGAGCAAGAAGAAGGAAGAAGAGGACCACTAGCTGATTAGCCTCACCTCTGTCCCTGAAAAGATGATGTAGCAGCTAGGTATAGGAATGACAGGAGAATCATGAGGAGTAGTCAGTGTGGAGAAATAAAAGTGGGAAGTAATCCTTGACCAACTTGACAAGCTCTCATGATGCCATGACTGGCTGGCAGATGAGGGGAGAGCATCGTCTGCCTGAACTTCAGTAAGGCCTTTGACTCCCTGAAGATCCTCACAGGGCTGCTCATGGTTGGGCTGGATGAGAAGGTTGGATGAAAACTGCTCAGTTGTTTGGCCCACAGGGTGGTGGTGATCACTGGCATGAAGTTACCTCTTAATAAGAACCAAGAACTTAAAACACTGAAGAAGAATTTATACTCTATGCCTTTGTTTGCATCTGTATCCCGCCTTTTCTGTCTTTTCATGATTATCAGCTAAGATTTGTGCATTTATTAATTTGAAGCAAGTGTATCTTCCACTACAGAGCTGCTGTTTTATTTCTCATTGTCTTAGATTCCTAAAGGTTAAAGAGCATACCAGGTGTTGCATTTCTTTATGTCTGTGGAAAATGAAGGAAGGATTACATTTCATCTGATTAGAGTGACCACATCATGAAAAATACTGCCAGTGTGTCATGCTAATTGTTTCCATTTCTCTCAAATGCTATCACAGAAAAGCGGTTTGTCCACTTCAAAATATTTAATTTCATGAAGATCAGATATAGTAAGTATGATAAGTAATATATATTTGAAACATCTTTTCTTTTGTAGTATGGCTTTGCAAAAAAACCCCACAAATCATGAAACAAACAAAAAACCTCAGGTGTAACATCATCCTGCATATGCTCAGTGCAGCCCTTTGCTTTGGGACAAACAGGTGATACAGGCATGTCAACTTAGTGAAATGCTTCATGTGTCAAAAAGTGAAATTTTTTCTCTATCTCTTGCCAAAAAGGATTTAAAATGTCAGTTCTACTGAGATGGCAGCTTGGTACGAAATGAGAGAGACAGCCAAAGTGTTTTGGTTTCCTACATGTACCATATGTATTTTTGATGTAACAAGTACAATAATTTCAAAGAATTGCATGATTTCTGACATTATGATCTTCATATCAATCAGTACATTTAGAAAAAATAAATCACTATGGCAGGCAGTAAAGACCTATTTAAAGTACAAAATACATGTATCAGAATCAAACATGACTTTTTTTCCATATGAAACACCTGCCACATTCTTTAGGCAGTGCCTACACCTGCATTTGCAAAAGCAGTGTTACCTCTGAAATAGTTAATGTTTGATATATTTTCCTTATGTCCCTTATTAAGTTTACTCCAAGAATTCTCTTCAGTGCCACAAATTAGAACTGCTCTGTTGCTGAAGTGCCAGCTGGGACAAAGATTTTGTTATCAGACTGATTAATCAATTATACAAAATGTCTGCTTATCCTGTAAAAGGCAGTCTCCAGAAGGCCTTTCCAAATTATCAGGTATGGGACCTCTGCAGTTTAAAAGAAGGGCAGAGATTTTAAACTGGACCTCTCTAGAAAGATTTGGGAAAACATTAAAACTCACTTCAAACCATATTTGGCACAATGGATGTGAGTTACCCAGTGGAAATTACTTCTCATTTTCAATTAGGAGCTTTGAAATACTGCCTGCCCATGATTACTTTTTCAACAGCACTGCTATACTTGTAAAGTCTGTGGCTGAGGAGCATCTCAGTGCAGAGTGCCTGAGCATCTGTTGCCAACTGTGCATGGCAGATGAAAATTGAGAACAGAGATAATTACAGGATGACAGCATTATATAGTTGCTTTTTTTTTGTATAACAGATGAACAAAAATACCATCCAGAAACACAACTGTAAAAATATTTTTGTGACCAAAACCCCAATATCTGACCTTTCCTTCACATAAAATAATATCTTTGCTTATAGCATCACAGGCTCTTCTCATATCTTCAAGAACACAGGTCTCCATGTTCCTATTTCTCCCAGTGTAAGTTCATCTTGTTCAAATATGACACAGCTTAATAGTATCAGAGCAGCATCAGTTGCACAGTGTATCAGCTACCCAATTACACTCTTAGGTTGCCATAAAATCACACAAATTTGCCTTTTCTCCAAAATTCCACCAGAAGACTATTTTTCAGTTAAAAAACCTAGAAAGCCAAAAATCCATATCCCAACACACACACACACACAAAAAAAACCCACCAAAAAACAAACAACAACAACAAAAAAACCCCACACAAAACACCCACAGAGGAAAAAACCCCCAATAAAACAAAAAACAACGAAACAAAACAGCCCTCCAGATTCTACTTAACAAGGAAGCACCGCTTGAGTAAAAATTCTTAATCTGCATCTTCTGCCCAGAGTGTTCAAAATCTCACAGAATATTTATATATAGCTCTATTCATCAAGAAGGACAGATTTTGCTGATATGATAGGAATGGAAAAATTACTGAAACTACTCATACCATAGAGCTAATTGATATTTTGTTTTGGCTGGAAATAGCATGAAAGTTGCAGGAAGAGACATTGAACTACATACTATGACATTAAAACTATAATAGAGTTATGATTACTGCAGTTGCAATTTGAATGCTGCCATTTAGTTACACAAGTGCTTAACCAAGTCCCTGTTTATATTCTCTTAATATATTTCTAAAATAAGACACTGCTGTTTGATGCAAGCATCATTTTCCCCATAAGCTTCCTGGAAAATGTTTAAACGTAAATCTGTGATCAGTGTTTCCAGGCTTTGCTGCCTGTGTGTAGGTCCTATAGGAATAGGAGTAAGAATCTTGCTTTTCAGAGTTTTGAGGCACACACACCCCATGAAAAGCAATTGCTGATAACTCACAGAAAATTTAAACATACTTTTGAGGACTAGAATATGCAGCTGGCTGCATAAATATGATGTCATTTGCCAAAATTTGAGCGCCTAACTTTATATTTTTTGTTTATTTAACAGTGAATTAACATACAGAACAATTTAACTTTCTATAGGAAGCAGGTATTTCATGGTGTTTCTTTGGAGTCTTTACTCCATTTGGAGCACAGCCATGAAGAGAAGTCTAGGAAGTATCCAGGAATTTTACTATTTGTGTTATAGTTCTGAGCAGCACTATCAAATAGCTGAACTCTAGCATTTTAAAGGTGACAAGTGTATTGCGTGAAATGACCCAGATAGCTCAGAGACACTGAACATTGCTCGGGAGAATGCCACCAAGGAAAATAAAAGCAAATCATAAACCAGCAGCTCCCCTGCTCACCAAGGAATAGCAGCACTGTGGGAAAAGTGGGGGAATCAATGAAGCACTTTGACAGCCCAGAGGCCTGATAAAGTCCTGCTATGTGTGGTAAAAGTCCATGACTCTCACTCATGACTGCGAACAGCTGAGTTCACAGTAGGAGCATTTCCTGCAGGACAAAGCCTGTGCAAGCTTCCTCGGCTGGCATACAGCAGCAGGGAGAAAAGTGCTTGAAGGAGATTGTGCTTGTGTTAAAGGAACCATCAGTTACAGAAGAACAGAATGGTCCTCATGGAAAATCTGCGACTGCAAACCTGCAAACCACAATATCCCACTGTAAGTCCTTCTAAACAAAAAACATCAGCCAGTGAGGTCAGTTGTACATTAATGTATATAACTACCATTTGCCAGGCACACAGTGGTTACTAAGGAAAAAACATATTCCATTAAATATTTCACTAGAGTGATACCAAGTTTTCACTGTATTTGAAAAAGCTGCACAATAGGCAGCAGTACAGGTCTGAGTTAGGCTTTGTGCCACACTTTGAACACTGACATCTCCTCAGAGCTGTATCCTGCTCCCTCTAAAATTCCTTTGCTGCTTTTATTTCTCATTTTTGATGTCTGAATAGCTTAAGGATTTATCTGACTCTGAGTTATGATAAAAAGAGTATATTTTTAAGTATAAGCCATCACTTCATGGAGCTTGATATCAGAACAGGACTCATCTCCATGTAACAGTTTCATTGAAACTTACATCTTGGAAGTGTTTATCTCTGTGAAGGAAGCTCATTGAATTAGTAAATTAGACCAGGAGCAGCCTCAGTGGTGTAATTCAGAACTACATTTCACATGTGTGTATTTGCTGTCAAATATCATTGTATAGTTAGCCAGACTTGGCCAAAAGTTATATTATCCATTAATTTCAAAGGTCTAAGGTATTAAATACTGTATTTGTCATGAATCAGTAAGAAAAAATATCGGAATAGCAGAATTGTTCACAAAGCAAAACATTCCAAAATATTTTTTCAACTTTCAAGATAGAGTTTGTCCATAAAAATCTTATTTTGATACATTAAACATCTGTGAGGTACATTGAAAACTTGGTGATATTTTGCCTAAACTCTTTTTTTTTTTTTTTTTAAGAGCTATATTCCATCATAAGGCCTTGATTTAGTCAAATCAGCATTTTGCGGTAGAACATTTCTATGAGAAAATTTTAACCCTGGCCTTGGGAATGAACTTATCAACATATTAACTTATTTGTTTGTGAAATGAAAACCTGCAAGTTCACTTGCAGTAAAAGTAGAAACTGGGTGGGATTGAGATCTTCCATAAAACAGTAATATCACTCATTTATCCATCCAACCTATTGCAATCACTGAGTCAGACTGCACAAAGGTTGTATAGGTGACATCAGAACTTTACAGCAGACACCACCACCCTGCCATCCAGCTACAGCCTAGCAGAGAAACCAATAATTCAGAAGCTTGGTATGTCAGTGTTGAATAACCACTTTTGTACTTCTACAGCAAAATGTGAATAATTACATTTTGTAAAGCAGTCCACACTGGGGAAATTATTTTCCTTCATTCTAACCACTCTAAGAGCAGAGGGACATTTTGAGGCCCTAAATTAACCAGCTTCTAAGTATGCACCAGACTGTACCTTGCAGTTGAGCACTATAACAGTGCCATGTGCTATGTTTCCATTTCCTCCTGAAAAAAATAGTTTAAATTACATAGGAAGATAACCAAGCACATAACGCTGAGTTTTAGGCTATAAAAGCATCATAACATGCTACAGAAGATAAGCATCAGTAACCAATTCATAATGAGCCATTCTTTAACATTTCTGCTAGATCAAACAATATGTTAAATTACCAAACTAGTGAAAAGATCTGGGCATGGTCCCCTTTGGTCATCCTCTCTAATCTTATCTCCTCAGACTGAGTGCTCCTCATGCGAGGCCAGAGATTTTTTTAACTGCAGAGCTTATTAAAACAACTTTTTAACAAGGCAGAACTCTATTTTCTGCTATACTGGCAACTAAATAAAGGGGATCCAGTCAGCTCATATTGTTTAAGGAAGAGGCATCTGTTGCTTCTGCAAAGTAAGGTGCCTGAAAAAGGAGTGTAGACCTCATTCATCCTAGGCTACCTCATGTTTCCTGTCTCAAGGCATGAGGCAGGGATTCTGCTAGGTCAGAACAGAGCAGAGAGTAGGAAACCTCAGCAGCAGGGCCAGATCCAGCCCAGCTAGCTGAAGTGGATGCCTCTGCAGCTTCCTTGCTTCACCTTCCACAAAGAAGGTGCTGCAAGGACAATTCAGTAATGTCTGTACTCCCATCTTGTCATGACAGCAATGAATCTCTCTGTGTCTATACATGTGCACTGCTCTTTCTCCTTCATCAGAGGAGCACACACTGTTTATTCATCCTATGGCACCTCTCACAGTGAGCATCTGGAGTTCAAAGACAAACTGATTGTGTGTTCACTTTATGTGTCTATCTAATTTTAACCATCATTTACTTATATTGGCTTCTGCAAGGTACTCAGTTATTAAAAATTCAAATAAAGTCATATCATTGGTGCTTTAAAGAAAATCATGGAGACATATCAGTTACACAAAGCAGTAATATACAGCTACATTTATTGCCTATAACCAGAAAAGCCATCAAGAATGAAAAAACTAACTATATTTAAAAATAATAAAAGCTCCACTTTTGCCTATACTCTCTGAACAAACTTGAATGGGTTGTGGCTTATGACCAATTTAGAATAATTTACCATTCAGATAGTCTGCACTGGAACAATAAAAATCCCATTTGTTTAGATTTATTTTAACAGCAAGATAATCATAGACTAATCACATATGCATCTTTTTCCCTACTGCATAATATATGCTTTCATTTAGGCAAAATTATAAGAATTTTAAATTCACTGGTCTTAGTTGAATAGAAAGGTAAAACAAATTATTTTAATGAATAAAAAAAGCCTTTGGGCCATTGATAATTCAGAACTCTAACAGAGGAAAGGTAATAACATTATAACATGGAAGCAACATTATAATATTGAAGCAAGAAAACAGTCTGCTTTTACCCTACAGACTTATCTCTTATTTGAAGATACGCCAATATAATGTTAAGCACCAGTGCAGATTTAAAGTTCAACACTTCTAAAAAGCTTAAGTTGACAATGCTTGATAGAAACTACCTGAGTATACCACCTGAAAGGGTTTTACCTGAGGATTGATATTATGCATATTTTTTTCAATATCAGAATTTCCTGGTTTGCTTCCCATGCATCAGAGTAACTCCCTCAGCAAATGCTATGAGTCAAATGACAGTGCAGTACATGCAGTCCTTTTGAGCAGCACCAGGCTGGCACTGACTGACAGCAGGAAGGACAGGCAACCCTGGGGACTGGCACTTGGCAGAACACAGGGAAGCCTCATTCTGTAGGGAAGCCTCCTGCAGCAGCTTCACTGGAAGTAAAACAACACTTTCAAAACAGCACAAGCAAGGCATTTATCAGAGTGATGGATCTTTTTAAAAAGCTTTCACTCAGGAATTATATTCCTCAATACAGTCCTGTGAGACCATCTGCAGCACTGTCAGAGAGGAGGGAGGAACATCTTTAGTAAGGCCCAGGCACAGCTGCCAGTAGCTGCTTCTTGAGAGGGTCCATGGCCTCCAGGAGCAGCTCTGAACATGGAGCAGAGGGGCACAGGGAGGAAGCAACACTCCTGGCCCTTCATCAGGGCTGCACAAGCACTTGCAGGCTCCAGCCACAGAGGACAACTGGGATGACAGACTTATCAGGAATGGCTGCAGCTTAAAGATCCCTGTGCCCTGAACAGCTGGTGGCATGTCAGAAATTTTGAGCAGAGGCGTATTTTACCTTAGATGCTTGCACAACTCAAACGTTTCTCTCTGATTTTCCAGGAACACACAACTTGATGATCATTTCTCCTCCTCATCTCTCGTGGGTGAACTCTATTAGTCCTAATTATTTCTTCATTTGCATGTTTGCAAATCAAGTAACAGAAACAATGAAGAATAATGAGTCCTGATGTGCAAGCGGACATTAAAATAGCTACACATAATAGATACACATAAAATGCAATGTATCATTCACTTTAATTAAACTCATGCAAAAGTAGCTGCCCTTCTCTAGTAATTTCTTGCAGCTTAGAGTGCAGAATCAGCTTACTAGCTAAATATGCACACTCTTCAACAGCCGCATCATGACAGACAGGTTTACCTGGTAAGTACCAGGGGAAGATGCTGATCTTTTTTTTAGTGCTACTATTCATCAGTAAGTGAAGGATAGTTACTGTGACTGGCTGAGGAACCTGCTTGCATGAATTTAGAAACTCTGTTAATTATGTAAAATTACTCAATATTTAATGCCTCAGTGTGTAATGAATCAGCCATGAACTACCTAAGTCCTCTGTAATTTACTGCCCAATCTGTCTGAAAGATGAGGCCGTAGATAATGGAAGAGAGAAGTTAGCTGAAATATTTAGGGTTTGAATGAACTCTCTAGTCAGATTAAAAAAAAAAAAATAAAATAAAATAGCACTTTGGTCCTTATCTGGACATAGGAGTGGTAGATGTTTGAAAAATTCCCAAGGAGGAAAACAGAGTATACAGAAAAGTGGCTGACAGAAACAAAAGGAATTTCAGGGCTGGAGAGTAAGAAAAGGGACTTGCTTTAACTGGTGGTTTGGCTGTGGGAGCAGCTGAGAAAGAGACAATTTCTGCAGAGAGGAGGAAGAAAGGGGTGATGTACAGCAGGAGATGCCATTTGAAGAAAAGGATGTTGGGGGGGTGGAAGAGGACAGGGGCTGTGGGTTTGTATCTGTGAAGGCAGATTTGTGAGCTCAGAAAGGAGCTGTGCCATGTCCAGCTCACAAGTGTCTGAGCTGAGAAGAGCTGCTACAGACCACAAAAAACAAACAAACAAACAACAACAAAACAAAACAAAACAAAAAACACAAACAAACAAACAAACAAACAAACAAAAAAAACCAGAGAGCTCAGTTGCACCTAGACCAAGAAAAATATTAAGGAATGGGTAGATGTAGCACCTGTGTCCTCAAACACAAAACTACACTAGACATCATGGACCTCAGATGGGATATGAGGCTGGGAAGGATGGCATTTGCCATTGCTCTTCTCATCAGCAGGAACAAACAAGAGTTCAGTTACTAAATTAGAAAAATTTAATGTTCCATGCAATTTAAATTCCTGTTTTTCAGATCATTAACTGTTTTATAGAGGACAGAAAACTCTGATTAAGCTCCATTTCTACACTGTAATATCAAGCTATTTTTGAGTGCATAAAGATGATTTTGAGGGTACTGTCACTATAGAAACTAGTGCTTAGGAAGTTGTCCTCTATTTTCCCACTAGGGAAAGGAAAGAACATGCTCTTTATTAGCAGGTGGAAATGGATGTAGTTACATTTAAATAATTTCCTCCTGGTTCTCTTTAACTACTTTTGTATTTGACAATGCTACATTCAAAAAAAGCTTCCATTATCTTTATTTCAGTCTTCAGAAAAAGGGGTTTTCCCTTTTTCCCCTGCAGGTTGTTGTGCTGTTATGCTTGTGATTGTGCTTGTGTGTGATTGTGCTTGTGTATGACTGTGCTTGTGTGTGTCCCAAGTAATAGACACCACAAAAAAAAGAAAAAAAACCAACCAAACAGCAGCACAAAATCCTTTTAGATTGAAGCTGATGTTGTCTAAACAAGTTGTTAAATAACATGCACTTTTGGACAGGGGAATTCCCAAGATAATCTTCCTTCCACAAAGCTCAAGTTTGTCCTCATGCATAATATACAAATGCAGTCAAGATGAGTAATAGCTTAGGAGAAGAATAAAACTGAGGAAATCACATCTTAAAATATGATATCACTATGCATAGTATAGTAAAACCCAGATGGTCCAAGCCACTTGCCCCCCACTGTTTTGTACCCCAATTGTGCTAGATCTATATGTATACATTATAAATATATTTCTTCTCAAACAATTTTGTTTCAGTACACAAGGACTTTGGAACAATCCCACAGTCTGGGTATTCCACACTACCTATGATGTAAACACAGGCATCATTCCTCTTTGCAGAAAAGCTGGTCTGTTTTGTGAAGAAGGCATTTATGAACCATTTACACACAGATCTGAGCACCTTGCTGGCCACTCCTGAAGCTGCAGCTCTCTCACACATAACACAGTGAATGGTCAGGAGGACGGTGTGAGAGCAGGCAGGGCTCCAGGAGAGTCTGCACTACAGGCTCTGGTGTGCCAGCTGAGTGGCCAGTCCCCTGGGAAGGATGACTGTCACAGCCCAAAGGCAGCACACCACCACTTCTTTGACTGCCTCCAAGCTCTGCCTGCTCCAAGGTAGCACTATTGACTCACTCTGCAGCAAAGGCCAGCAGTGTGTAACCCACAGGGGCTCTGCACTCAGCACCCGAGAGCCACGGACCACCCAATCCCAGCCCTGCTGAGGGAGTCAAAGTCCTAACCCAGGCATTAGCTTTGGCATGGGAACAACTGTTGCTCCATGCACAGATCTCCTCCCAGCCCATTGCATAACAGAATACAGATCCCATGTGGATAAGGGGCCAGATCTGCGCTGCAAGGATTTTACTCCAAAAGCATTTGTCAAGGAGACACTCACTGAAAAGGAGTATTTGCCTTCTTTGGGAAATGTCTATGAATGAATGAAGACGGATTGGAAGTGAACAGAATTTCAATAACTCAGAGTTCCAAAGACCGGCCTCCCCATTTTTTATATCAACAGTTTGTCTTTTCAGAGTAAGGAGTTCAACAAATGTAGAGCCACTTTAGCACTATACAAACATCAAAAAATGTCTAAGGCAATAAGAAGGAGCTGATGAACAGCAAGGAATGTTCTTGGCTCCTTCCAACACACAGTCCTGGGTAATATTATCGGGAGAATTCAGAGCTGATCCATTTAATGCTGCAGCCTGACATACTCAGTTTGACTTAGGTTTCTAAAATGCTTAGGTCAATAAAAGTCTTTCAATCTTCTTTAAGTATTCCTGAGAGCATCTACAACACTTAAAACTTAATTATGTTTTTTGGTTTTGGTTTTTTTCTATTTTACAGGTTTCCTTTCCTTTACATAGAATTTTCATGTCATAGAGCACAAATACAGCACAAGGAAATAGTGCAGACCACTTGCTGCCAAAGCCTCTACTACCACATAAATATGAACTGAGTGAAAAAGTGAACATTGACTTGACCAGGAGAAAATAAAAGATTAGGTTGTGAAATCATGCAGTAGTATTATTTTATATAATGCAGAAAACTGCATTGCACTGGTTGATATATAGAAGAGTGACAAAAGCAGCTGTAGTGCTTTATGGTAGACCTGAATCCATCCATACAAGAAATTAAATGGCCTACTGAAATTGGATTGAAATCTGTTATTTATTCACTGCCAATACTGTGTCAATAACACATGCAGAATAAAAAACCACAATTCTGAGAACTACAGAGCCTTTTTAGCTCCAGGAGAAACTTAGTGATGAAATGCACCAATTTGGTCCGAATAGAGTTTTTTTAAACATATTTTGGAATTTTTTTAAAATAATATTTCGCTGAAAGTAGCAATGCTTCACTAAAGATTTTGCTAAAGAAAATTTCATCTACAATTTCACAGACAATGCTACAAGCTCCCTCTATGACCTTCTACTGCTCCCATTGAAGCTAAATAAATAACTTGGTATACAATTTACACAAGTAGGAAAAAAAGAAAAGTGAGATTAAGTAAGTAAAAGTATGTATAATTATTTGCAGTGGTATAAATTATTTTAGCAGGCACAAGACATCAAGATACTACCTATCCAGTCTATACAGCTGGCCAGAGTAGAAAGATTTGTTGCTGTGACTCTAGAAGAAAAATATTTCATGATTATAGAATGCTGAATATGGAGTCTTTTACAACTCAAAGACAACACTAGACTACTAAAAGCTAAATGTGCATGTCATGAATGAAGTATTTTATGCTGTAAAATGATAACAAACATTCATAAATTAATGGGAACTGGACTCTGGTAGTTAATGGACTACAACCTGGGATTTCCTACTTGTGTGCGCCACAGCTCTTAGATCATTTGTTCTAGCACAAATGAATATGTTAACAAATGAATATGTTACCCAAACCAATGACATTTTTACCATGATTAGCACTTGCACCAAATAAAAAAATCCCCATTAGCACAATACTAATGCTGCACTTTTAAACAAAGGCTAAGGATATCTGCAGGAAAACCATGTTTGTTCCTAAGCTGTGCTATTTGCAATTACCTATTTGTGCACACTGACATTTTCTTTCTGAAATTTGTTTTAATAGAGCCCAAAGTAGCAATTTAAAACTGTAATGCACAAATCTAAATAGAGCTGAAAATACCCCTAGGCATTCATCGAGGAGGAGGCTTTTCAAAATCAAATGATGTGCCTTTGGCAATCAGGACATCAACAGGTTGAACTCAATGAAAGAGGACAGTAGCAAATGATGGGCACAGGGTTGCACAGCTCTCCCCAGTTGAAACTGTATTTGACCACGGGGCAACAGCAAGATGTGGAAACAAACTTCCACCAAAATCAGGGATCATAACAGGCAATCACATCAAGCTAGGCTGCATCACTTGGAAAGTACAATTACAGGAACACCTGGAAGTGAAAGCAGTGTGGTGTTCAGGAAAAGACTGAACAGAGAAAACACACCTACTGAGTTCAAAGCTAAAAAGTGCTGTTTTGTTGAACAGGAAACCTATACTGGTCCTTCTATGGACAGAAACTCAAAACATATACTGTCTCTCTGATTTTGTCTTATAAAAGGCATCAAGAATCTGTACTTGTGAAAGAACTCAGCATCAAAAGAATGGGAAATGATGAATCACTTTACTCAATCTTCTGGTGATATTCATATTATTATGATTCTGACCTTTCCAAGCCTGAGTATTTTTAGAAATATTTTGAAATTGAAACTGTTCAGGATGAAAATATTTGCATTTAACCTCATCAATCGTATATGGATTTTTATTTCCATTTTTGTACTCTTCAACACAGAGTACCAACACAGCTTCAGACCATTGCCTCAGGCCCTGTCACAGGTCACCACAAAGAGACCAGTGTCTGCTCCTCCACCTCCTCTCAGGAGGAAATTGTCGATTGCAATGAGGTCTCCCTCCAGTCATTGGGATTACCCAACACATAAATAATGAGTAATTCTTCTGTTTCTCAAGAAGCATCCAAAAAGAAAATGGCCTCATAGAGATCCAGCCGAAATACTTCCCTTTCTGTTTTTATTGAGAGAAAGATTTTATTTAGGCAAAGTGATTGTTTTAATGTCTTCAACAATTGGCAGGGACTAGAGAAAATGAGGACAGAATCCTTCTCAGGAGACTACACTGGAAGGACAAGAAACAGGTACAAGTTGTAGCAAGGAAGGTTCTGGTTAGATGTTGGAAAAAACTGTCAAGCACTGGAAAAGTCTGAAAAAGGAGGAACTATTAAATATTTTAGTGGACAACAGTTTGAACAACCTGATGCAAAGTGTCCTTACTTTTAATGGTGGGTTGAACCTGATAACCTCCAGAGGCCATTTCCAGTCCATATAATAACTCTACAATATGAGGTTATCAGACACAAGCTAGACACAATTATAACTGAAGCTGGCTCCAGAAGAAATTAAATGTGCTTCCTTTAAAGGAAACAGCAGCAACATTTCTACATAGTTCACAACTTGTTTTCTAATTTCCTTTGATATCAAATTCTGAATAAATTTACAATTTGTGACCACAACAAAAACATGCAACTCCCCAAAATACTGTTCCTTCAAAATTCATTTAACTAGCTCTGCTGTTTTGATTGTTATTCCTTTGAAATAAGAGTTAATTTTATTTATAAGCTACAGTTTTTTCAAACTAGCCAGTGAATTTCAAAGGAGTTAGAAACATATCCATGTTGCGGTATTCATGAGAGATACTAGACGATTAAAAAAAATTAGCTCCATTTATGTTTCTGTTTATAATGTTTCTGCTTTGAATTCAGAGGGTTGTTTTTTTTTTACTAAAACACAATATGAAACAACATCAATATCCTGCCTCCCACAGTGCAGTATTCCTTGTCTGTGCAATTAAATGTGTTCTTTGGAGTTCTAGTTGTAGAAACATCTACTTGGGTAATGTTTGCATAAATTCACTATTTCTTATTAGGATCCCGACAAGTCATAAAATTCAAGCACCCGTATAAGATTTGACTGGTCTTCTTCAGGTCCTAACTAAGCATTTTCTCCAACCAAGTCTGAATCATCAGGATAATGTAACGTGAGTGAGTTCCCACGATTTTGGGATTCAGATCATCAGGTGTGAACAGAAGTGAAGAAGTGAAGTATCCTGAATCCTCCAAATAATGAGACAGTGCTGCCAATTATGAAGCTGACCATACCTTCTGATCCTGGAAAAACTGGGAGCCAGCGGCTAAAAGGGCTAAAAGGTGGTCACTCTCAGTGGAGGAAAGATCCTGAGGTAGGAGGATCCTGGAGATCAGGGAGGTGCATGGAAACAAATGGCAGAGATCCCCAGGGGCCTGGTCACCAACAGCCGGGCAGCTGCAGAGCAGGAACTGACACAACTTTCTGTCCCACCTTCCCAGAGCGACAGCCATCTCACTGCTGGGAAGAGAAGCTGAAATTTGTGGAATACAGCACTGGGGGGAGTGCAAGAGGTTGCATGAGATAAACAAATATAATCTTGTTGTTTTTTAAATAATTCCCAGTATCCAGATTCTCTCAGGGAGGTTTTGCACTCTGCCTCACTCGTGGCAGAGCCCACAAATAATAATGAATGTAGGCAGCCAGCAAAATGGAAGGTCTCTGTCTTGTCCTCAGTCATCTTGTTTGTCCTTCATGATGCCCTTCAGGCTATCAAGTGTCTATGAAGCCATGCAAAAGACACAAGTACTCTGTACTGAACACGACAGCACAGATCACATTGCATCCAATGCAATGTCCAATGCAATTCCCCACTTTCTGTAGCTGATCTGCACTCAACAATGAAGATGTTTCCATTATGCAAGTAGAAACCACAGCCACAGGTAACTGGCTGCATGTTTTTTCTGAGATAAGTCACTGGCATCAATTTTAGCCAGCAGTTCTCTTCCAAAAGGAGAGCAATTGTTCACATGTAACACTGTTTCAAGACATGCAGAAAAACAGCAACACTAAGTAAAAGTCAATAGGAAAAAATAAAGAAAGGGGGGAGAAATACAAGAGGCAATACATTCAGAAGAGTGAATTAGGGAAGATGGCACGTGGGAAGTTTATCTTTCCATTTCCTAAAAGCAGGTTAGTCCAACTGTTACCTTTTGTGTCTGCCCCCCTGGAAAGGGCAGACAGAACTGAAAAAGATTTAGAAGTAATTGAGCATGGTCTCTGTACCAGGCCTTCAGGATTTTTTCATATACCAAGACCAAATCATTTGAAGGCGTAGTATAGAAAGAAAGGAATTTACATAGGCAAACACCATCACCTATACACTAATTAATATTACCCAGACTCAGAAGTCAATGTTTTCTTTTTTCTCCGTCATTTTTTCCCATTTGTGACAGAGTTTAACTGGCACATAAATTAATCTAATGGAAGCCAAGCTGAATGGCTACTGCTGACCTTTTTGATTAATTAGATATTTCAGCCAATTAGATATATTACAACGTCACAATTTACTTTACTTGTGTCAAGCAGCCTCCTCTCCTGCAGGTATAGTTCTGGCAGTTGCCACTAAGTGTCACTGTTCACATAGCCTCAAAACCCATATTATCATGCAAATAAAGTTGGTCTTGGGGAAGACCTTCTATAGTTGGGTGGCTTTAGGTGTAGAAGCCTCACAGTAACCATCTCATGTCACCAGAGTCATCTACTGACAATGCCTCAAGCCAGGCCTGTTTGTGTCTTAGTCTGGAGGCTGTGACACATCTCCTGTGACACAACACTGAGAAACGATCACAGTTATTGGAGGAAAGTACAAACAGTGGATACCAAGTGCTGAGCAAGAAGGATAGCATGCAACTCAAGAAACTTGAGGTGAGATACTTCAAATTTGGTAAAGAGCAGCTCCTCACACACCCCTCTCCATTGTAACCAAGTGCAAGAACATTTCTAGCCTGTTTCAGAGGAAAGGCAACCTCAGGTTAGCTGAAAACACCAGCCATCACCATCCTGCTAAATAACAGGACCCAAATGAGCACTGCTTTGGATAAAGAGCTTAGCAGTTTGTTGAGGCAAATAGGCTAAGCTTTTCTTGGGAATGCAGTTCATATACATTAGTGGAATCTGTTCTGCAAGTTCAATTAATTCCTAGAAACTGGATGTAACCAATAGAAAAATTACATTAAGCCTGTTTGACCATCTAATTTCAGAACTGGTGTATGTGTGAACACAAATCAGATTTACAAAGCAACAAAAACAGATACTACCATCAGTCAAGCTTCTGGGAAATATTCTCAGCATTATTAGTCTCCCTTCTGTGGGACATGTGAATATGAAAGCACAGAGGCTACGTTCAAAATCCAAGATGGGAAGTTTTCCAAGCAGCAAGGTCACAAGTGCCCAAGTAATCCTCCATGGACTTATATGTGAGGGTAATGCTAATAAAGAACAGCCTGCTGTTAGCTTTCAAAGTTTACATGTGTGCATCAGTAGAAATAGGTGAGGCAAAAGATCATCTTTGCCTTTTGGAAATCTGCTTTGAGTAACTGAATCTAAGAAAAAGTATTTTCTTATCATCTAAAGCTAGTGATAGGCAGGGTACAATTTCAGCAGAGCTCAGAAAAATACTGAGAAGCAAAACTAGGAATTTGGATCACTTATAAGGATAGAAAAGATGAAGACTGTGGGTGGAATAGTTCAGTGACAGAAATGTGGCTGCATTTTATGATTATAAGACAGTTTGGCTGGAATTTTGAGACCTGGCTGCTTTCGATGAGCAACCAGCAACAGACTGTCGGAAAGGTTCAGGGAACTAAAAAGATTAGGAAGTTTGGATGAAGGGAGCCCAAGTCTCCTCCTGCAACAGGGGTGAGCCCAAAGGTTATGCTGTTGGTTGTTCTATGATTGACCTTGGGCACTCTCATGCTCTCCAAACTGGAGTAGCACAGCATTGGCTTAACTATGAATGTCCAAAGGAAAGATTTTTTTACCTATCACCCTAACACTAGAGTGATCTCTGTGCAAAGGTCAGCTCTTGGCTTTTGTAAACTTTTTCCTTTGCATTTCTTCCTTCCTTTTATGTGGGTCCCCTTCAACTTGAGCTCACTCTTCATCATGTAAGGTACCCATCTACACAGCTCAGACTTTGGGATTTTGGCAGGTGGCAAGGTGTGAGGGCTTTCACTGCCAAACAGGACAGGAGCTCTGCTACTGGACTGCAGCTGCCAAGGATTTTGGTATAACAGAGGGTGATTTGATGCTTTCAGTTTTATACTGATGGGGCAAAAAGTCATATTAAAAAAACTCAAACAACAGAACCCTCAAAAATGAACGAACGAACAAACAAACAAACAAAAACTCAAAAAAACTACAAAACTTTCCCTCACCTATGCTGCCCCTTCAGTCAGATACGGTAAGAAAAAAAACCTCTAATAACTAGTAAAGCAAACACTTAGCAAAGGCTTAGCAAATGGATATGATTTTATTAAATATACCAAAGAACATCATAAGCAAAACATCTAGTCATCTTCCAGACTGCTCTCTTATCTGAGCAAGAGTTATAAAAGATGCTTATACACAGTTTTATGTTTAGGCAAATTACAGAACATTCTCCAATATACTCCTGTAGTGTGTACAAAGACATTTTAGTTTGTGCAAGCTAATCAATCCCTCCCATTAGCAGATTGAGCTGTATTTAGTAGGTCAGGGAAACACTGAAATTCTATCCTGTACTCAGAGGAGACAACTCTAAAACAGATTTTAAAGTCTCTCAGGTAATTTTTTTCTGCTATGTCAGCAGACATCTCTGATTTACAGTTATTTAAGATCTGAACCAACTATTTCTATTGAGAAGAAAGTTATTAGAGAAAACAATGAAAACATATAACAAGTAATTTGGGTAGTTGCTTATACAGGTGAAGAATAAAACAAGTTCAACTGCAAATGCTGGAATTAAGCATGAGGATAAATAATTCTTCAATAAGCTTTGTTTCTAAATCCTGACTCTATTTTATTTTCTCAGATGCAAACTGAAAAGCAGAAGTTATGGTTTTCCATCAACACACACAAAGCTGGAAGTACCATTTGTCCAGACAAACAGACACATCTTTCTTCAGCATAGCATCAGTAACCTTTATTATTACCATTGGGATTCACAGAAATATTGACACTGCACTACAAAAAGAATGAACAGCAAAATGAATCCCACTGCAGCATATAGGTCTTACTTGGGATTATTGCTATTTTTGAGGAAAAAAATAGAGATCTGGATACTTGCTGCTCACAAAGACTTTACATTCTGATTTCTTTTTCTCCCAATTTCCAAATAGCGATAGCCAATTTTTTCACCAGGGATTTGGATTACTATAAATTTACCCTCAGCAGCACTATGGTACCACTGACACAGCAGTGAATACATCAGATGCTACAGCAGAAGGCAACCACAGCAATTTACATACAACCCTGTGTTCACTTCTACTGGCACATCAGATATTTTAAGCAGAGGTAGCCATCCTGCAAACATGCAGGAATGTGGCCCCAGAGGAGGGTTCAGTCCAGCAGCTATTGTTACTCATCTTGGAAAGTACAAGATCCCATCTGTTCCATATTCAGAGACACCCTTTCAGACTCACAGCTACATCTTTCTCGATAACTTCATATTTAGATAAGCATCAGAGTTTCAGGAAGAATACCTTGGTTCCAATTATTCACTTACTATGGTGTCTGGCAACTTTGTCACAGCATACACCAACTAACAAGCTCATCATTGTTATGAAAGCAGTAATTGTCTATATCTTGGGTCTACTAGGGGATTATTTTTATTCTGTCCAGTGTTTGCTGAGATTTCTAAGTATGAACTCATTATGATTTTTTCCTGCTAACTTTAGATTTTTTTTCTCTCTCTCTCATTCACATGTTAGGTTTGTTCTTTTCCTTATCTTTGAATTTAAACCTGACCTTTCCTATTCTGTCAGAATGTTAGATGTGTTCTCTGTCTTCATTTTATTAGATTTTCTTTCCAGGGCTTTTCACATTTTGCAGTTCAAGGTTTCTCTCAACAAATGAATGTCTTGAATGCCTTGAGTGATGAATATCAGCATAATTAATATTGGTAGTGGCAGCTTTATAGTTTGAGATTTTTGTTTTGTGGGTTTTTTGTTTGTTTGTTTGGGGGTTTTTTTTGTTGTTTTTTTTTTTAGTTTGAGTCAAAACTAGTTATAGTGAAAAGAAATTTACCCTTCCAGCATGCTCTTCATTAAAGCTACAGGCACTTTGTTTTCCCCACTTGGTTTTAACTGATTTCAGACTCAGGAAGAAGTCCTGATGAAAAAGCAGATAACAATTCCAAAGTAAAGGATGATGGAACGTGCTACTTGAAAGGTTAAACAAAAGAATAATTTTTAACCCAGCAAACAAGCTAACAAACAAACAAAGAAACCAAACCCAGAAATGCAAAAATTGATATACTTTATGTGAATACGATTTTTCAAAACACAATACAATACAGAGTTATCCCAGCTGTTACCAAATCAGCTGGGTTTTCAGGCATACCAGCTAGATTTGCTACATCTAGATTGCTTCACTCAAAACAGTGATTCACAATCATGTTTCTCATTCTTTATTTTTAGTAATGTCAATACTAAAACCTTGCACTGACTCAGAACAGCTTGCTGGAGCCACTGGTTGTCCAGGCTGTCTAGAACAGAGAACAGCTTTCTAAATTCTGCTGAGATATTGGTTCCATTTAAGGTTGCTGCAGTTTGAAATTTCTTGGGCCATTTGGTTTTATTCTTGTGCACATGAACATATTTGTAGTGCTTTAGGTTTGGGGGGATTTAAGTGCAACTATGCGTTTTGTCTACTGACAAAGATGAAAAACAATGAAACATAAAAAGCCATGGTTCCTTTATTACAGAGAAAAAGATGAAGGGAAAGAAAAAGGAATATGCCAAAGTTTACCATACTACAAGAACTTTGGAAATTGGTGAAAATTTCTAACACATTTCCTTAAGCAGCTGAATTTCAGCATTTCATAGTGAATTTGGAAAAATCTTTTTGGGACCAGGAATACTTTGCTTACAGAATACCAGTTAACATGTTCTACCAAAGGAAATCAGTGGCAGCAGTTGTCAGGGGGAGCAGGGAAAAAGACTTTGGGTAAAATTAAAGAAAAGTGTATTTCAGTATGGAAATTATAGGGGGAAATGTGGTCACTACTCCCTGGATGACACAGCTGAATGCATGTCTGACTTTTCACACACAATACAATCTAAGGGGACTCAGTGGAGGGTGGAGCAAAGTGGAGACACCTCGGCCAGGTTCTGTTAAAATCCTTGCAGAAGAGGGAGCCTGGTAACACCTTTTAGCTGATTCTGAATGGATTTCTGATGTCGAGTGTACTGCTTTGAAATCATAAAATCAGGAGTTCAAGTCATTATTAGCCTTTGAAAGGGATAAAGGAGAAAACTGGGAATACGAGTTGATAAACTTACAACTGAAAATTATAATCTTAAAATTGAGAATAAGCACCTTAAAACTGAGGTTGACAACATTAGAGCTCTGCTTGCTGCAGCTGAGCACAGACAGTTCTTGCTGAAGAAACCACCTCCTGTTTCAGATAGGTGGCTCTGCAACTCAGTACTTCATACAGACCCTGAGGCTTGGGATGGGGATATTTGGGATAATAATGATGATGATGAGACCTCAGAGAACCCTGACTCCAAAGCTGATGAGGGTAACAATGAGATCTGCACTACTGTGCACTCTATTCCCTGGTCTCTGACAGAGTTTGCAAAATTGCAGGAAAATTTATTCAAGGAAACCAGAAAACCCTGAAGGTCAAATAGATGATGTTTATACAGACTCCCGATTCCCTTGACATTAATGGAAATCTAGGGGGTGACCCCTGTGATTACAAATCAGGGGAAAATGATTCCCTATCTTCTTCAAACTCCCATGTGCATTAAGCCAGGTGTCTTACAAAAACTCAGGATGGACAGGGGGAGCCTGCCCAAAAAACAATTCAATTCAATTCAAGTGGCTGATTTGAAAAGGCATTATGGCCATAAGCCAGGCAAGACTGAAAACCAGCAAGTGGAATCCTCTCAATGTATATGTAATAACCCATGCATTTGGATTCCAGTAGATTCTTGTCAACAGTTAATAACATTTCTAATAGATAGGGGAGCACAACTTTTGATACTAAGGCATCAAGATGGTAAGAAGCTGGCTGTACAACTGGGATGGCAAAAAGTTAAAATCACTGGAGTAAACAGAGCAAGTGTTATCTGCTGCTAATGTTAATTTATGGCTTTTGGGTGAGAAGCAGATGTTGGCTACTCATTTTGCAATTAAAGATCACAAAGACTAATCTGTCACAAAGGATTTGAGAAAATCTCCTCTTTTATGTGACAGTGGTACACTGCATGTGCTGTTGAAATATCAGTCAAGTTTATTCTACATACAGTTATCTAAACCAACATTATTAGTCCTAAATCAGTCAGGTTACTGGAAGAAAGCTTTAATATTCTAATATGTAAATCTTTATGTTTATTTTAATGAGTTCTTTCCTGAGAAAGAAATTTTAAAAATCTATTTGTCCACTCACACACATGCACAAACACATTCCTTTTCTTCTGTCTGTTTTGTATCAACTTTGAGAAGTTAGAAGAAGAGAAACATGATGTGAAAAAAATCCAAAAGTCATACCCAAACGAGTGAGCTTCAAGCCTAAGGCTCAGGTGGCCCCAACACAACCTGTGGTTAGAAGACTAACATATCAGATGTTGTGAAATAAAATTGCCCCACTGATCAGACTTCAGTTCAAATCACTGCTTTCATAGCAGTGAGTGATTATCCCAGTCCTATTCACTTGAGAACTGTATTTTGCAGGATATGCATTTTTACCCCACAGCATTTTGCAACATAAATGCCAGAAGCCTCTCACAATGAGCAAAAAATATAGGCTCTAACATTCAAAGTCTGTCGGTGCTTTGCATGCAGTCCTATTTGAAACAGGTTTTTTAGCGCACAGTGATTTGTAGCTTTTTTTTTTTTTTTTT